>JANHMN010000101.1:0-36743 GCA_030674055.1 Rhabdomys pumilio | reverse complement strand
CACACACACACACACACACACACACACACACACACACACACACACACCTTCCACATCTTCCTGCCCTTCTCAGATCTCCTATTGGATGAAGTTAACTGACAGCCCAGATGTTGTACTCAGAAATAACTTACAGTGTTCCTGTCCAGGATCCAACTTCCACAGGCTGTCTCAGTCATTACCTGATCATGGCAGAGGCAGTAAGGGTAGTCAGATTAGAAGATGGGGTATTCTCCTGGCTTTGGTTATGAGATATCTTGGCTTTCCAGATTGTTTTAAACATTCTACTGCGGTCTCTTATGGCAGAAATTTCCTGCCCAATTATTTGCAGTGAAGCCCCTGTCGTTGGACAGGGAAGAGGGAGGTGAAGTTAGGAGTTGTAAGGAGAGAAAAACGCAGGAAGAGAGGAAGAGGAGAGAGAGGAGAGGCAAGATGGCGGCAGATGTTACCCTCGTGTCTCTAGCAATCTCAAGTAGTTACTCGTATCCAAGTTAGATAATTGGGATAACAATTCTAATTGTGTGGGCTTGAGTATTTGCTGATATATAAATCTATTTGGTTACTCTTTAAGCATCTGGAGTTTTGATTTACTGGGTTACTGGAAGGTTGGTCCACCGACAATCGGGTGGTTACGGTTGAGAAGGAACTAGTGGCTCCAGGAATGAGTGAACCTGAGCTGGAAGCACAGTGACTGGTCGCTATGGGGGGGGGGGGGGGCAAGTTAGAGAGAGCAGCTGGGTGGAACCAGCTCCGGATATCCTGCCCTGCTGGAGAGCTTGTGGAGACAAACTAGGCTTTAAGCAGGAACATGGTGGCCAGGCCGGGAGCTAGCCAGGCGCTCCTTTTTTCAAATATCTCCTGCCACAGTCTCTGATTGTCCTTCTTTATTTTTCCATCCTTCCTTTTCTCTTAACTCCACCATGATCTAACCTTTCTTCCATTTCCACCCCCACTCCTTTCTTAGATTTCCTTCTTAGATTCTTTTCCTGACATTTACCCAAACAAGTATCTTAGAAGCATAAACTGCTTTGATGCCTACTTCTTTAAAGGGCTCTAGCTAACCAGCAGCCCTCCATAAGGAGTAGATAAAAGCTAAGACTCCAGAGACAGAGCCCTTCTCAGCTACTTATTAATAAGCTAAGTCTTCCTCCCACCTCACATTCAGTAGAGATCACCTCAACAGCAGCATCTATAGAGTGAAAGCATCCATAGTAAACTAATCTCATAATGTGAAGAAGCAAAAACACTTATATGCAAACTCCTTGGCATGGTGCAAGGGTGCCAGGTCTGTGTACATGTCATTATGAAGAGCTTGCCCTTTTGTGGAGACGGATCAAGATGGGTACAAAGTGGTAACAGGAAGTAAAAATGAGGGCAAAGTGATATGGAGAGCAAAGTGTCCACTGTATTAAAACTAGGAAAAGGCCAGTCTGCAGAAAAAAACAGTTGTGTGTAAGCCTGAAGGCAAGCAGAAGTAGAGCAGCAACATTCAGACCGAACAAGATCAGGGAGATGGCAGTATGGTGACTGAAGAAGATAAGGGGTGAGGAAATCGGGGAAATGAATGAGGACCAGAGAAAATTCCAGCCCTCTCTTCCATCACTAAGTCATTCTATGTGGATTTGGGAAGCCACTGAATTTAGAGCCCAGAGCTCTGATAACTGGGTTTCCACTTTCTAGACACATGATCAGAGGTAACCTGAGATAATCATATATATATATATATATATATATATATATATATATATATATATATACAAATTGTTCTTCTAAAGACTTTCTATTCTGTGTGTTTCCATAGACCTTGATTCAAAATTTTCCCATTTCAAGTCTTTTCTTATATAGGCATGTTGTGATGAACATAGGCTTGCTTTATATTTAGCCTTACCCAATAAATGCTTTGGTTTTCTCAAGTGTGTGTGTGTGTGTGTGTGTGTGTGTGTGTGTGTGTGTGTGTCTGTGTTTCTTAATACATAAAAGATAACTAGGTTTACTTCAGTTCCCAAAGTTTCAGTGGCCTGAAAATAACAATACACTAGCTACCCTGTGACTGGCAGTCAATCTAAGTCCTGCTAATTTCCACTTGGCTAAGCTTAATTGTCCCAGCAGCTCTGGTGAGCGTCAGTGAGTAGCGTTTGATAACCACTGTAGCAGGTTTACTGGGAAGTGCCTGAGTGCCCAGTTGGAGAGATGCTTTTATTTTGCCTTTGTGGTAGTCTGGTGTGAAGCCACAGAAAAAAAGTTTTGCATATTTAAGGCCCTAAGCACTCCATTCTCTTTAACAGAGCTGTCTTCAGAACAAGCTTTTAACTGTATAATTCACCAAGGTCTCAACTCCTTCACTTATAACATTTATTCTAAGATGCTCCTTATGTCTACCTGAGGGAGGTACTTCTTCACTAGTGGATTCCCTGGAACCTGAGATGATAAGCCCTGAGACAATATGAAAATTTTTAACACTGTCTTGAGGGTACCCCTTTTATCCACAACTTCAGTGAAGGTAAAAATGTAAAAGGAACACTTATCTAACCAGAATTCCAGACAGAATTGACAGATTGAGTAGTGAGCCAGTTAGGCAAACTGCTGGGCTTTCATCTCAAATCAGAGCCCTGAGGATAAGAACAGCTTTTGCAGCAGTGTTCATCTGGACAAAATTACAAAGGACGCTGGTTTCCAGGACTTAGGCTGTAGTTTACCCACATCAGGTCCTCTGCTAAGGGCTGGAATCCTTCTGCTAAAATATATGGACTCCCCAGGGAACCTAGAGAATTGCTTGCTGTTTCTGCCTCTAGTGGGAATTGAGGACCTGGTACCATCCATTCATCTTGTGGCCTCAGTTGGTCAGTCTGCAAAATGTAGAAGTATTTACATAATCAACACTATCTTTCTCATATATTGGTGGGCTTTGCCCAGTAATTACATGTGATGGAAGGAGGGCCCAGTGGAGACTGACAGGAAGCACTTCCTGGAATCCTAAGATTGAATAGGGGGGCAAGGGGTGGAGGGAGTCAGATACCAGTGATTTTGGCCAAATAGAGGGCCATAGCAGCAAAAAGAAACAGTTCCTAGATTTGGATTAACAAAGAATGCAATGGAAATCCTTCTAATGTATCACTTTTTGAATATGAAGAATGAAGATGTTTTCTTGAAGTTGTCCCGTAGTCTACAACAGTATTTGTCATGTTTGGTTATTCTCCATTGTCATCTGTTTGGCTGCATTGACTAATTATAAAGTTATGGCCTCTGGAGAGTCTATGTATGGCTAAGCTAGGGAACCGAAACCATGTTTTACTATTGCGTTTACAATAGCCAGCAATTCTAATTCTCAGTAGGTGGGGATCTAGGGGGTGGGGATCAGGTGCCCTCTTCTTTGTAGACACTAGGCATGCATATTGTGCACATACATAAAAGTGAACACTTGTCCTGTCCAGCAGGACATTAAACAGAGGTCTGGGGAGATCACCTAAGAGAGCAGGGAGTAAGCAGGCAAAGACGCAAAGGAAGACGGCTTGTCTATAGGCTGGCCAAATGGTAATTTTTACTTTTTCATACAGGGGTAATATACACAAAAAGGCAGGATGTGGGGAAGGGGATGACACGGGAGTATAGGTGTTCAGAGGGAGTACAGATATCTTCCAGAACAGTGTGTCAGTTGGGTGAAGGTTCAGGGGACAGGACACTATGACTCCACCTATGATTCACTTGTCCTAATCTAAGTTGGTACCATCTACCAAGGTCACCTATCTACAAGGTCTATGACTAGAGCCTGGCAACTATCTACCAAAGCTGTTTGTTTACAATAGCTTCTAGCCATCTGTTCTAGTGTTTTTCCACAGAGACTCAAGACTTTGTGCTAGCAGGCATGTATGTTAGGCCTACCGCTGTCTTCAGACCTATGGCTGATTCCAGGCCTTCAGTGTATAGACAGAGATGCCCCTGACAAACACTCATACATATTACATTTTTTAATTTAAAAAAAATACAACAGAGTCACAAATGGACAAAATATATGAGGTCTTGGTTTATATAACACTGGAAATAAAAAGAACTAAGGACAGTGATTTCAGGATATAGGTGAGGTGTGGGTGGGATATGAGTGGGACATGGGTGGGACATGGGTAGTAGATAAGCATCCTACCTTACATCCCAAAATGTTTCCAGTTTCTGGTACAAATTGAAGTTCAACGGAGTATTTCAGCTCAACAAGAAACCTGAGAGCCTGGTGATGTTTAATCAGTAGGATTCTCAAGACAGAGAGGCTCAAAGTAATAAGAACAAGTGAACAAGAGAGTGAGAGACATCCATAAGCCATACATAAGGCTTATGAGATCATGAGCAAACTGTGAATGGCTACAGAGATACCTTTTGAGTTGCTGGTAAAGCATGGGCGTGCGCAGACACACACACACACACACATACACACACATACACACACACACCACACACACACACACACACACATACACACACATACACACACACACCACACACACATACACACACATACACACACACACCACACACACACACACACACACACACACACACACACACACACACACACAGCTGTCTATTGGGGGAAAGAGAGGCATCTTAGAACAAGTAGCCAAGACTAATAGGGTCAATAGTGCCTGTTCCCTACATTCAACGATCAAATAGGATGCTATATCAACGAAGGGAAATAATTAGTCCTGGGCTGGTAATTGTCCCCGTCCTGGCTAACAAATCTCCACCAAGCAAACAAGGAGAATTAGACTCCTTCCAAGAAACTTAGCCACATTCCAGAAGTACCCAGGAATATAAAGATGTAACATTACAAACTATTCAAAACAAAATAGAGAGAGGACTTAAGAATACATGCACAAACCAGCATTACACTGGGGGCTATTTTCCAGCAGCCTATTCATTTAATCACAGTACCTAAGATGTGCCCATGGGATGTGGGTGGGTGGCGAGCAAAAGTGTCAGGGAAGAATATCTAAAGAACTAGATCTGAAAGCATCCCAATTTTTGGAAGATAGTAAAAACAAATACCCAAAGAATTCAAACAACTTTTAGCACAATCAACAGAAGGACACATCATAATAAAATGGCTCAAAAAGCAGTGATGAAGAGAATCGGAAGAGTGAAGCATCGTGAGCAGAACCAAGATAGGAAAGAAAGCAGACTGAGGGACAGAAAAAACACAAGTGGGACTGGAGAGAAAACATGCGCGGAGATGGTGGAGTTGCGCTTTAAAGCACTTAAAACAAGCCATATTGCCTTAACCTAGAATTGTATAACCGTTGAAAATGCCTTTCAAAAAATGAAGGCAAATAGCTTCTCACACTCGAATACTGAAAAGGCATTTTGACAGCAAATCTTTAGCATAATAAATGTTAAAGGAAGTCCTTCAGATGGAAGTCTGCATCTATTAAAGAGGGACGGAAATGGCAACCGTGAGGCAGATATGTGATGGTTTTTCTTGTTAAAAATCACATTTTTAAAGATGATTGACTAGTCCCAAGTGACACTGAGCAACAAAGATGGTGCCAATAAGTAGTGATTGCTGGGAAGAACTCTGGGGGGGAAAGCTCAAAAGCTGGAAATGAACTTGACCTGAAACTAGCTTCCACCAGCAAACTACATACACGGTATGTCACAGCAGCTGCCGTGATGGAAGACGAGACAGTCTCCATTCTGACACAAGCCCGCTATAAATGGATCAAACTAAGACTGAATGTTTGACAGCTTTGGCGACACTTACAGGTGTTAATGATAAAATGGCAGAATACACCAGTGGTGCAGGTACCCCAAATGCAGCACCAATGCATCCTTTGCAGCACATAAACATATATTGCAAGACTATATATAGGAATCCTACAATGCCAAAGCTATGTCAGTAGCAGAAAGAAAGATTCTCATGGATTCAGTCTGAACCATATGGAGTCTTACAAAAGTAGCTCTGGAGTAAACAACATGGCAACTGAACTACTTTTGAAAGAACATGACCACCTTTGAACTGGGTTAAGTTTTTCTCCTGTGAACAGCCTGATTCAGTGGATCAATCTTATGAAGCATCAAAACCTATTCTTCCTCAGTGTCGTGGCCGATGTCTGTACCATCCTGTATCTGCTGTGTGCTTTGTAACTGGTAGCTCAGCCCCAGGGACTCTCCACAGCCGCTACCTCCTGTCCTGATCTGGAATAAGCAAACTAAGAAGGAAGAACGGACTGCTCAAGCACTAGCTTACCAGCTTCATGAATTCAAATCCAAGAGCTGTGCGCTAGCTGGGTTGAGCTAAAGCCAATTTGCGAACACTTATTGTTCTTAATTTTAAAGGAGAAACAAATAATGACAAGGCTTTCATCTGGTTTTCTCTCCTTAAGAGGGTTGAAGCCCAGTGGCCAGTGGGTGTCACAGCTAGACTCCTCTCACAGTGTCAAGCTATCCACATCCAAAGACTGTTTTGTTTTCAGCCCACAAAAATAGGTGTGAATAAAAGTAATTTTGTCATTTTATTTAATGTTCACAGTGAGAAATCAGATGTCTCTTCCTGATAGTCTACTATAGAGGTCTACATTGTGTCCCTCTTTTGGCAGCTGAGAAATTTTCTATTTTTTTTTTCTCACTGATTCTTTAACATGACCATAAACCAGCGTCATCATGTTTGAGGTTGTCTGAAGTGAAATGCAAAAAGGGTGTGTCTCTTTTCTTTTATAATTGTGAGTACATTGAGATTAACAGGGTCACTGGCAATGTGTCAAGAATGGCAGGCCTTATATAAATAAGGAGGTAGTAATTGTTTTGATTTTTTATTATTATTTCTTCCATCAGGTTAATATTTGCTACAAGGTAAAAATCTTTCTTTCACCACAACAAAAGAAACAGCCAGTGTCTGTCATTGCCCTGAAACTGTTTCTCATCATGAAAAGATTGACACCAAGGACTGATTTCAGTGAGATCTGCTTAGTAAGCCACACCTGAAAAGACACTGAGAGGTCACTCTCCAGGTAATTCCAGTTGTAAGTGTTCTGTGATTTAGAGCAAAGGGGGAAGAACTGTTGCCTGATGAAGCAGGAACCCTGTCCTCTACATACCTATCCATTCCAAAGCTGTGGGCTCCTCCAAACCTCCAGGTGAAGGTCTTACCACTGAAGGTTTGAATGAGTGTGTCTACCAGCGCCTGTCTTCTAGACTATGCCTGGACACAGCCAGAACTGTGATTCACCCACCCATCAGCATGCTTTTCACCTGTATGAACTCTCAGTAACTCTCAAGTGCTTCTGGTTAGTATTTGGCTCTTCAATAAGCCCTAATGGTTCTTTGTACTCCAGTGCTACTGATAGTAATGTCTCCTCTTAATCTGTTGGCAGAGGAGTCCCTTAGGAAGAAGTTTTTTCTACTGTGGAACCTTAAAGAATTGGGGAAGTGTGTTCATTTGTTAAGTTCTCTCATGAGGCCACAACCCTAGATAAAGAACTACAGGCAACTAAAGAATGCTGAGAGTGGAGACTGAACAGGGTATATTTGCATATATAGGGACATATATTATCATGTAAACATATACATGTATGCATGCATATATAAAAATAACAATTAAAGAGAGTTCAGAGGCCATGGATTTAAGAAAGAACATGAGGTTGGGGGGGGGGTTCATGGTACATTTTTGAGAGAAGAAAAAGGTGGGAAAAATGATACAATATTTTAATAAAATTAACTATTTTAATTTAATACAATTACATTGTAAACTTTTTAAATTTTTTCAAGGTTCTAAATACAAACAAATATCCTCCCTTAGTAAATAAGGCAAAATAGTGTCTGTCATCGTTGATATTCAACATTGTCCAGGAGGTTCAAACCAGTACAGAAAGGTAAAATAAATAAATAAATAAATAAATAAATAAATAAATAAATAAATAAAGCTACTCAAGTGGGAAAGAAAGAGTAAAACTCCTCTCCACAAACTATGCCCTCATTTATGTAAAGAGCTCTTAATGGAAATCCCACTAAAACTAAAACTATGGACTGAGTTAAAAAATTAAATATAGGGACAGGAGAGATGGCTCCATGGTTAAGATCACATACTGCTCTTGCAGAAGCTTCAACTTCAGTTTGTAGCACTCATATCCAGTGGCTGACAACCAATATCTCTGGCCTCCATGTGCAACTACAGGCATGTGTTCACACAAACACACACACACACACACACACACACACACACGCACGCACACACACACACACACACACACACACACACACACACACACTAAACATAAATCTTTTTAAAAAGAATAGTAACATGTATTTCTGTCTGCAGTCCCCACTCATTAGAAATCATAACTTAATAAAACAAATATATTAGTATCGAAGAGATAGAATCTCTGGGGATAAAAAGTTGCAAAATATGTTTATACATTGAAAGATGAAAGAGAAATTAGAAATCATAATGAAAGGAAAATTTGCCAAGTCTATAGTAGAGAGTCTCAGTTAGGTATCAATTCCGCCTGGTTTTTTTGTTTGTTTTACAAGTTAGACATGGTACCAACAAAAAAAAAAAATCTTAGCAAGCTTCTCTGTGACACTCACTGACAAATGGATTTCACAATTTATGAAAGTACAAAAAAACCTAAGCACATATGCTTCTGACATAAAAGAATAACTTAAACACTAATACCACCTCATTTCATGACACTATGAAACTACAGTGAGAATATGCACTATTGTTTGGTGTCAAGATAGACGAACATGCCAGTAATACACAGGACTCAGCACTGAATTGAACCTGCACATACAGGAAAAGTGATGACATTTGACAAGGGTACTTTAATAAACAAACAGTAGTCATTTCCACAACTTTTGTTCTTCCCAACTGGATATAAATACTAAATTCATACTATCTAAGATAATACATGTGTAAAACTCATTATATCTAGGGCTTAGGCAAAGGGTATTTTGGTGTTTTGTTTGTTTGTTTGTTTGTTTGTTTGTTTTCAGATGCAATACCAAAAGAACCATTTCTCCAAGAACAAAACAATATCAGGATTTTAAAAACTGGGCTGGAGAGATGGCTCGGCATTGAAAGGCATTTGCTATGAAGCCTGGGGTCCTGAGCTTGATCCCTGGGGCCCACGTGGCAGAACAAGAGAACTGATCCTCTAAATTGCGCTCTGATCTTCATATACACAGTGTGGCAAATGCTCCCACCAACATACACACACAAATAAATGAATAAATAGAAAAAGATCAAAGGTTTTCTTTGAAAGGTACTTTAAAGGAACAAAAGGGATGCTAGGAAAAACATTACACATCTCATAATTAAAGATAGAGCCGAGCACATACGCACATGATAGCATGCAAATCATTAGTCATTGTGAAATGGAAACCTAATCTGTTGTGAGATACCTCAGCCTCTGGGTGTCTTTCTTATTAAAGAGAATGATCACATAAAACTTGATTAAGAATGTGGAGGAACTATAATTCTTATATGTTGCCAATAAGAGAATAAAATGTCACGAGCACTATTTAGAACTATTTGACTGTCTCCTAAAATGGTATGCACCTATGACATGACCCAGTTATTCTACCTCAAATATCCTTGCCAAGAGACTCAGGAATGTGCCTGTAATGTAACTTTTCCATGGACATTCAAGGAAAATTGATTAATAATTGCCCCAAAGTTAAAATAACTCAAATATCCATCAATAACTGAATGGCTAACCTGTCATATATTTATAGATGCTACATACTATATAAGAAAATACTAGTCAAAAGTGAATGAACTATAGACTCAACTACCTGTTTGAGCCTCAGAATTATTATAACTGAAATTGAAGGGAAATGTAAAGTAGATATCGATTTTATTTACATAAAACTTTAGAAAGCACTGATTATTGTGTTGTAATAGAAAGCATGTCAGTGGCTGTGGAGGATGGGACTAGAGTGCTGGGAGGGTAGCATCACAACAGGCAAGAGGAAGTTCCTGGGTGATAGATGTGTCCATTGTTTTGACTGCAGTAATGGTCTCAAATGTGTAAACCAAAGTTTACGACACTGTGTTTCAGAGAGGTTTATCTCACTGTGTGTCAGTCGAACATCGATAACACTGTTTTCATAAGAGAATTTCTGAGATAGAACTATGGGTATATGCATTTTTTTTTAAGTTATATAAATGCTCAAGAGAGAACCGCTGACTTCAAATGGATGGCAGGAGAGACGAACCCATGGCTCTCTTACAGAAGGCTGAATGCACACTTCTTCCCTCAAGAGCCTTCATAGAGTTCAAGGCCCTGTCTCTCACCCAGCTCTGGTATTCAGCTGTATGCTAGCCAAGAGGTGCTGACAACACTGCTGGACTGTGTGAGGTATCTTTAACATCCCACTTCCATGTTTCTTATGGTCTCATTTACATCTTGTCAGCTTTAGTCTATCAAAGACCATTTGCTTATATAGCTATCCAACTGCCCTTTGTCCTATAAACACACCTGACTGTAACAATTTGAAATACGATTAGAATAGTGAAACATAAAGTGGTTTTGTTTTGTTGTGTTGTGTTTGTGTGGGACTATTGCATAGAAACACAATATAGGCATGTTCTCCTTTTCCGAAATCCTTTTCAGAGATTCTACAGAAGGTAAAAGTTTATTTCTTTGTAAGATACCAGAGAAGGTTATTATAGTAGATCTCTCAAACTACATACACTAATATTTGCCTTCCAAAAACAAACCCCCACAAAAGGATGTTGCAGGAGGCACTGTCTTTGCAGAGTCTGTTCAGGTATGACGAGAACCCTGCTGAGATTCACCAAATTAGCAGCATTCCATTCATGTGATTCACGGCTGCATGAATGATTGCAATAACAGTATAGCGATGTACTTTGGGCACTTGTGAAGCTCTTTGGTAAGAAGGTGAAGATCAGAGGACCTGCAGAGGCTTTGGGTAGCATTAACCCTGATAGGTTGCCAACACTGGCATCTGTGCTGTGATGGGTGTGATCTGGGCTTTCTGTGATCTGAGTCATCACCTACAATGGGACCTCAGTGCTTTGCAGCTGCCATTCCACATGGTCCTGTTAGGTTTCCAGGTTCACAATGTCATCTCCAACCTTCCACTTTAGCATAGAGACAACATATCCAAAATGGTGCAATTTCTTCACATCCAGGTATTAGCCTCCCTCCCCTACAATTAAACTGAAAAGCAACAACACCACAACTGTATCCCATCTACTTCCCTCTCGGAATGGACCTCTCCACATTGTACCTCTGTACAATAAGTATGATGCTATAACATAGTAGAGTAGTGGGAATCATGAACTCAGTAGTCTTAGAACCTGGATGAATATCCTGACTCCTCTGTATAATATCTTTGAGCAAGGTGAGTACCTTTCCTTGTCTTGGATTCCTTACTTAATATAAGGATAATTAGAAGAGTACTTACCTCTGGAGTCAGGGAAGGTGATAAGCTCTGTGAATTCGGCTCTTAGAGTAACCGTGATGGGCACACGGTGAGTGCTGTTGGCCATTGTGATCTTTGACCACACCTTCTGGCCTCCTTTCTCCATTTGACACTCTCCTAGTTTTCTGCCTTCCTAGCTGATCACCTTTTACCTGCTTGGGAGCTGCTTTTTCTCTACACATTATACAGGCTGAGAACCTGGTAGCTTCTCATTCCATGAAATGAGGTGTCTCAGCATTTTAAACATGGCACTGAAGGTCTGGAGGATTCCTCAGGAGCCAATGGTCTTTGGTCCAGACGAGAAGGTAGATGAAGCTGAGAGCTGTAGTGGCAACGAAAGATGGAAGCAACAACAGCAGGACAGACACTCCCCAGCAGGAAGCAAGGGCAGGCTCACAAGCAGTACTGCTTTTGCCTTGGACCTCTTCACAGCAAGGCTGCTCCCAGAAGGCACTGCTCCCTCTAGGGCAGAGGCTCTTCCCTCAGTTAATCCTTCCTAGAAACACCTTGGAAAACCTTGATTCCATGTGTCCTCAGCTGATTCAAGATCTCATCAAGTTAACCACCTATACCTGTGGGCCTCAAACTTCCTAATGCTGTGACCCTTTAATAGAGTTCTCCACGTTGTGGAGACCATAAAATTATTTTTATTACTACTTCATAACTGCAATTTTTGCTACTGTTATGAATTGTAAAATAAATATTTTTGGAGCTAGAGGTTGCCAAAGGGGTCCCAACTCACAGGTTAAGGACCGATGACCTAAACTAACCATCAAACCCTCCAAAGCTTGACTTGATGTGAATTGCTCCGTCAAAGGTTTTAGCGTCGCTCCAGGTGCCCTGGTGGACAACAGTTTAGTTTGTATGCATCCTTTGCCGCCACAGTCCACTGCTCAGGAAGCCCCGCTGACTTTGTCTATTATCTTGAATCAATTTTTAATCTACAATGACTTGCAATCCCTAGTTGAGTTTATCTCCACGTCTAGGCTGGATTGTTACATGTGAGAGAGGAAGATCCAGATTTGTCTTTCTTCATTCTGTCTATTTCCTTTCCATACAGTTCTTTGCCATGAAACCTCATTAAAATACAAATTAGTTCCTGCTCTGTGTCAGACTTCTCAATAGCCTTTCCTTGTTCATAGGATCCAGCCATGCTACATATGGCTCTTTCGGAGCATACAATTTCTCTCCTCATTGAAGCCTCCCATTTATAATCTACAGAGCAGCAAGTTAAGTAATATTCAATATCCCAAGTTTTCCTAATTTACTATCACTTTCAGACTCCCACTCTCCTTCCTGCACCCACTCCCTGACCATCCTTTAAGTAATCCCTACCTGACTCGGGTGCTATTCACCAAATGTAATAAATCACCACTCTGATAATGTTGGTTAGTTTTGCATTTATTGAAATTTTTCAGCATCTATTCTTATGAGAAGATTTAATATTTTCTATTCTCTGACTTGTGGTATCTTCAGGTCTCCTCATTTATGATTTAAGCAGAATTCCAGCCCTATGTGATTTTACCTTTTGGTTTTTTAAATAAATAATAAACTTTATTTCAAAATGTAAATGTCACTAAACATGCATACATGTTAAAACAATAAAATTTACAATTTCATTATTTTTTCTTTTGCATTGGACATTACAATATAGAATCAATGCCTTACAAAATACATAACAAAGCTTTATCTGAGCAGGTCAAGGCCAGATTGGGAACTGTACAACTGTAATACTTTGCTGTAGTGATCCGGGAAAGAGAGAACATGGCCTTTGGAAGCGTGTTGGGAGCTAGGTTTAAAAAAAAAAATGTTCCTATAGAAAAGAAAACTGGGCATTAGATGGAAATGGCTTTGGACTCTTAGATTTTGCCTTGGGATTTTGATAAAGGATCCCACAAAAGTTCCACCAATGACTTTGGATGGGAAGCAGTCACCTGGGTCTGTCCAACAAAACCACAGCAGGGATTTCCAGTCACCAAGGAGGGACAGGAGCTCTGACCCCAGAATTCACAGTGGCTCCGCAGAGAGCCTTATGGTATTGTCCATGGGGTTCCCCACACTGGGCACCCAGGGCCCCTCCGGTGTGCAATGGTGAAACAGAAGATCCTTCCACCCATGTACTAGCATAGTCAAGGTATGCCACTGGAACAGGTGACCCGGCAGTGTTTGGGTCACAAGAGAAGAAGATCTAGCTACTCCTTGGGAAGGAATTCTCTTAAGTCTAGGCTGTCAATACTGAGACAGGCAACCTGGCCCACATGCATTCAGCAAATGAACTTATCTTTTAACAACTGTGTGGTAGCTTGGCTGTTGCCCTCATTGTGTAGATGATAAAACCAAGCCCTGGTTGCTGACGAAATTGGAGCAGAGAATGATGACATAACTTATTAGCAAGTGCATAAAAGGGCATTTGCCTTAGCCCATGCCCATCAGTAGTACCTATCCATCCTCTACACTAAGTTGGGATCTTTATCGGTTTGTGTGCCATGGTAGCTCAAGCCCCTGCGGCAGCACCTGTCACAAGGCATATCTTCAACAGAAACATGAGAGCCTTGGCCAAAGTTTAAGCATCTGAAGACTTCCATTCCTGACAGACTATGATCTTGGAAAGTGAGAAAAATCAACTGCAGCTACCTTGATCCCAGAAGATCAGAACACACAAGGATGAGGCCTACTGACAAGTTCTTCCATGATGTTTCTGGGAAAGAACACAAGCTATAAGCCAAATGTTATTAGAATAGTTGAAACGCAATAGCTGAAACCCAACTATACTGATGTCTAACTAACAGATCACACCACAGGATTCTTCATCGTCTTGATGAAGATTTTAACCTGTCTTATACAGAGTCTTTGTTTTATTACTTGTGCTAGCTCCGGAATCTAGAAGAGTGCCAAGCATATAGCAAGGGCTTTAAAATACTTGTTTGAGTAAATGAATGAATATTGCGGCAATTTTGCTGATGTTTTGATGAAAACATGAAACATTGTTATGAAAGAAACACATTAGATGATCTCCAGGCAGCACTTGACCCAATTGAAATTTTCTTTCCTCAGATTTTCCTGAAGATTGTCAACCAGAAACTCATATTCCTTTCTGGGTCGTTTCAGAGCCCTGGTCTCTTCTGGGAGCTAAATAGTAGAATTTCTTACATCTTCTTCTTGTTTCTGAACCTCATGTCTTGTTCCTAAGTTCCTATCTACATATTAAGGATTTTCCAATTTCCTATCCTTAGTTTTTATCTGCTCATGAGCTCAAGCACATATTTAGTTGAAGCTCTGATATCTCATTAAGAGCCCAAACTCATTGTATCCAACATAGGAATGATTGCCCACTTTTTTTCCCCAAATAAACAAACAACAAAACTAGAAGGCCCTTCCTGTCCCTCTGCCTCTTTCCTCTTAGTGATTGGATGAATGGAAGGGTGGATAGGTGGATAGATAGATGGATGGGCAGGTGGGTGGTTAGATAGATGAATGGATGGGTAGGTGGTATCCACCCAGATTCTGAGACAGAACAGACAGATCTAGGTATTACTCTATCTGTCTCTCTCACTTGCCCACTAGAGCCCAGTCTCTTAGACAATGGGTCACATAATCACATAATTTTCTCATAATCCCCACCTGTATGTGGGGATTATGAGAAAATTGACAAGAGTCAAGGTTTCTAAATGCACAACCAAAAATTAATTTTAAAACATCAATTGGGTAACGGAGATGTTTGTGGCAGTGCTCAGCCATCTTGCAACGTGCACCTTCGCAGCAGCCTTGGTTCTGAACACAGAACAGGCACACTGCACCTCACATGTCATCAGACATATACCTCCACACATACTTAACACTTATGTGCTAAATTACAGCATTTTTGCTGTACATGTCTAGTTTTATAATCTTACAGAAGTTTGATAGTTTACTTTTAAAGGGGGGCGTTTACTATTTCCCTAACATCATTCCTCAGCATGTAAGTATCACATTAATATATCTTTGGGTGGTGCTTTTTAAACGTTTGCTGATAGTGGAAGCTTTTACAACTTGTTTGAATGAATACCTAAAAAAAAAACTCATTAAAGCATTAACATTGGTTCTTTATATGCCCACTTCCCCCCGCCCCCACCCCCCCAAAAGCACTTCTAATAATCAAGCATGGATATAACATGTAGCAATGACAAAGGTGACAGAGACTTTGGGAGTCATGTGAGAGGCTGAGGATAAGTAAGAACTCTGAGCTGTGGCAGCCGAATCTCTTCCAACTCTGATAGCATTGGCATGAGTCATGGTATCAGAAGGAAGGAAGCAATGGATTTTCCACACTCTGAGTTGGTTATAACACTCTGGGGTATTGTGGTCACTTCTGTACCAGGCTTTTGATGGGGTGAGGTGGCGGGGGGTAGGGAGAGTGACTAAAGTGAGACTGAGATTTGAAACCATCTGAACAAGAAGAATCTTCCAACCCCAAATATGGCACTCTGCCATATTGGTTATTTTGAGTTGAAGGCTTTTGAAAAACAGCACATACAGGAATGGTTCTTGGCCTTTCCCATTTCTTCTGAAGCAGAATATAAATTTCCTGTGAGAAAGGTGCCCTCCCTTGTTCCAGAAAGAGGAAAGCATTCTTATCACTGGAGACAGGAAGTCGATCTCCTGAGATGAATCTGTACAGATAAACCTCACTAAAAATAACGCTTATGTTCCCACAGTTTGCCCATATATTTCCTAGCCACTTTTGAGCACGTTGTTGTCTCTAGCTCAAGCCCTTCCCCCTGTGTCTGTCATGGCTTCACATTTATTAACCTTTATTAAAATGGGATATGTGTTTCTGAGTCTAACAGCTACGGGTTTTCAATTCTATGAATATTTCCATGATGCATACTAACATTATTATTATTTTTTTAAATGGTATTTTTCCTCTTATTAATCTTTCTCTTGACAGTTTAATTTACTACCTCCAGGAGCTGAACCTGGTGTGGGAGTTGGGGTGGGGAAGAGATCTCTGTCCTTCTCCAAACATGTGAAGTGAGGAAAATTAAGGGTTCAACACAAAGAAGATCACTGCTTTCAACCCATGGGAGCAGATACTGGACCCTAGCCAGAAATTATGCAGAGAGCCTAAATCAGAGGTTTCCCTTAGGTCCTTCCCTTGAGAGTTCAGGGAATCCTGCAGAAAACTAGATTCTCCCTCCTGCTGGGTTGCCATGTCCAGCCTTGGTGTGAGAACTTTTGCCTTGTCTTACGGTGTCAGTGTGTGTGTGTGTGTGTGTGTGTGTGTGTGTCTCTTGGAGACCTTCTCCTTTCTGAAGGGAAACAGAAAAAACATTGAATCTGGGGGACAGTGGGTGAGCTGGGAGGAGTGGAAGGAAAGAAAACTATGGTCGGATATATTTTATGAGAAAAGAATCTATTTTCAACTTAAATAAATAAATAAATAAATAAATAAATAAATAGCAAAAACAAAACAAAAAAACCCCACCACCACCTCCAAATGAAGGCAACCTTTTCTCATTTCGAGTTTCTATATTAAGATTCTCCTGTCTCCTAATCTCAGATTTAGGTTATTTACAAAAGTAGTGGAAAGCAATGGGGTCCAAATATACTTGTTGACTAGTCAGGGGCCATAGCAACTAAGGTGGTTATTATTAAAAAACATTTCTTTTTATTCCTGTTAATGCCATGTAGTAGATGTATATATTTGTATATACATATATTTGTGTATACATATAATTTGTATGTATTTAAGGGTTGATTTCTTAATTTCTTTCAAGTCTTTGGAATCCTAAGCAAAAACATTGAAGGAGTTTCCAAGTTGAGCAATTTGTTTTTTCTGCTTTTCTCTGGGAAGCTCATTAGATGCAAGGGTGCTTAAATATCTCCTAAGCTCCCTAAACACATGTGTGATTCCAAGCTTTATGGTCCTTACAAGCTATAACTAGCTTACGTAAAGTTGTTCAAAGCTGCTCCTGTGGCCTATTTCCTACTTTTCCCCTTCCAAGCTTCCAAGTGCTCTAGAGACGATTTGTGTACAAAAAGAGTGGAGCAAACCAAGGCTCTGCAGAGTGCAAAATAGTTTTTCCAGAGTGTGGTCTCTGCTCGCACTGTAAACTGAGATTCTAGATGGGGTAACATGGAGTAGTTGGCTGCTCAATTATATTTGAAAGTGAATGAAGAAGAATTAGCTTCCTTCTAAATGCTATGATTACGTGTGTTCTCTAAATATTAGCTGTTTCACTCTTTAATTGTGGATACTCCATTTCTCCTCAAAGTGCGTTATAGGTCTTCAGTATCTCACTGGAGGAGGTCAGAAACGAATGGATAGAGTGATGATGGGAGCAGCTCATGACTCTTGTTTATGAGCTATTGTGAAGTCATCCATCCATCCATCCATCCATCCATCCATCCATCCATCATCCATTATGCCTAGTGCATGGTAAACTTGGAAGTGGGTACCCTCCCCAAGACTGAAATAAAGAGTATAATGTCTTTGTTTGTCTGAATCAGAAAAAGAAAATTAAACAAGAGTGTAAAAGCCAAACTGATGCAGCTGCCTGGACTTCTAATTGATTGACAGGCTGATCATTCTGAAAAGACTCTCCTCAAGTGCTTAAAAATATCTCGAGTAAAGAAAGAAAAAATAATTTTGACCATGTATAAGAACATACATTATTCATACCAAGACTACTTAAATCTAGGGAATTCTTTTGATGTTAGTAATGTCAAAATTCAAAATTTGTAATCGTGTGTGAGGTCTCCATCAATGTTTCTCTATGCCTTTATACAGTTTGATGGCATGGTTTCTAAATCCTACCAATCAACAGCTACAAATGACATTTAATGAGTGCTTACTGTATGTCAGGCATGGTGTTAAGAGCTTGTATAAGTTCTATAACTTACCATAACAAATATGTGGGTTTGTTTTTTAAAGGCCTTAGTTTTTCCCATTTAAAAGCAATGGCATTCAGTGAGTAACAACATTATTCTAAGGGCTAAAGAGGATCGTAGCTTGTAATTCCTTAAATAAAATTATCCAAAACTTGGAAGTATGGCAAAAAGACTAAATTACACAGTCATTCAAAGACTTAAGTAATAATAACAATAAAGCTTTATTTATGAGTCATGTGATTCTCTGGGTGAGATAAACTCAATTATTATTGATCAGGCCCCATGCTTTTATAAATTTAATTTTTTTAAGTTAGGAAGTTGATATGCTGCAGAAGTTACTTAAAAATAATTTTTGTCTTTTGGAAAAGAGAAGCTCAAAGACCATGGCTTACATATTTGTAGGTCATCAATAAGTATCATATCAAATGTTACAATGTTATTCCAACATCTTTTTCTGTTTTCCAAGTCTGTTGTTGCCTCCTTTATACCAGTTTTTAATATCCTCCTGGCTCCATGATTAAAGAGACAAGTCTTTGATGTACTGTATATTATATATTTAAGAATTATGAATATATATTTTGTAATGTATATGAGAAAGACAGCAATCCATTGAGGTAGCAATCATTTGTGGGGAGCCGACTCCTAGCAGAAGGCGGCTATCATCTTTGTAGCCATCTTACACTCTGACAAGAGACTTGTTTTTCAACAGCCCACAACAGCTGAGTACACTCTGATAAACATCTTGTTTTTCCCATATATTTTGTTTTGCTTTTTAGTGCCCCCAGCTGCAAGGCACATGTGGTATCCACTGCTGCAAGGCACATGGCAAAGTGCCTTCAGCTGTGTTCTCCTGCTTGTCCACAGCTGCAAGACATGTGGTAAAGCATATAAATACCCAGGATTTTCCTTTCAATAAGCAAGACTTGATCAGACCCTCTGTCTTGTCTTCATTCTTCGAGTCTCTTGCCCTTCCATCCCCACTCTCTCTCTTGCTAGACCCTGTTGACTGACCCACGGACCAGGGCAGCAGTTTGGGCTGGGACAATCATTCTTGCAAAAAACTTGAGAAGATGGGTCCAGAGGAGTTTATTAACGGTTCAAAAATTGTATGAAGGTGATGAAGTTAGATACTCTGATATCAGAGTTTTCTCACAAGAGGGCTGAGTCACAAAAAGTAAACATGGAAACAAAACAGAAAGGAACAATGTGTGCTAATAAGCGAGAGCCTGATTATTCTGGCTCTGATTCTACATGAGGAACATCTATGCTTCGCTGTATAGAATGTGTAGGAATTGAACATGGCCTAAAGAAAAAAATTCATGAAGGAGAGATGATGACTTAAATAAATATTAATTCTTATCCCCTTTGCTAACCCAGTAGCATTACATCACAAGAAGCCCAAGCCAATAAGACATTCAAAACCATGAAGAGAACAAACTAATTTTCTCCTCTACATCAGATTTAAAAAAAAAAAAATGTAGCCAACAAATGGGTTTGCTAATTACCAGGGTTCCAAACTCTTGCGTTACATTAACTATAATTTGCATTTCAAAGTCATTAGAGAAGATTCCTGTACAGTAATTCAGGGGATGAGTCTATTGATAGTAGACCTACCCATGAGACTCTTAAGCTTGCTATTTACCCAGGAAATTAGTGTGAACCAGAACTGACTAGCACTTAGCAAATGCTGACTTTTTAAAAATGCTGCTGCCAGACCCCTCACTGAAGACCTTTTAGGAAGGCGGAGAAAGCCCTTCCCACTATATGCATGTGCTCTTCTAGGTCTCCATAAAACACAGATCTAATATACTCTTCCCTGCAGTGTCCCTGTGGATACACATGGAGAATCAGGTGAGGGCTGTGGCTCTATGGTTGCGTTCAATCCTTTATTCAGCTGATTGTTGCCACATGCTGTCACATGAGCGTCCAGGCCTCATATCTCACCACATTATTACCATGTAACCCCAGTAAAACCCAAACAGAAACTCCAAAGCTTTCCGTAAAAAATTCCTACTTGTAAATGTTCAGTTATCTCAATATTTAAAGTCCAAATTTATCCCAAGGCTAGTAGTATGCAACTCCTGCTTTAATAAACATATTATGGGGAAAAAAACTAGATTTACTCAAATGCAAAATTGGGGGGATCTGATTAATGTTTGAAGAAATTTATCATAGTTTCCTTCTGGGAGAAAGTTTCTCTCTATACTTAAAGAATTACTGGTTCAGGGAAATGTAATTTTAGACTCATTTAAAGTAATACATCAATTATGTAAAATGCCTTATTTGTAGAGGCTGCCAAATCTTGCCTGGTCCTCACCCAGCGCTTTGTATTCAGGACAATTTCCAATCAAGTGTAACTCCATTCATTCAACATAAAAGGTAGCCGTGAAGTGACAAGAGGTTTGCATGTTGCTAAAAACGCCAAAGCAAGGAAGATTTGGTTCTGAAAACCTGTTCATGGAAGGTAATATCTACAGTAAAATGAATGGAGGCAAATTCAGAGCTAGCAGATTTGGCTTGAGTCCTGAATATCATTTTTACTAGCTCTGCTACCTGTAAAATAGAAGAAATAAAGATTAATATTTTAGGATAACTCATTGTCTACACAGAGTCTCTGATTTGAGATGGTTCAACAAATAATGTTCAGTTTTTGATGGTTAAAAAATGATATATGTTCAATAAACATTGTCCTTTGACTTTTGAATTGTGATCTTTGTTAACTCCATGTGAGGTGTGATCATCTCTCTTAACCCTGGCTGAGACATGGGGACAGGGGTGTTTCAGGCAGAAAGCTGAGCCTATCCCTCTATGGGGGCTCCTTTTCCCATACTTTTCTTAATATTCTTTATTACTATCAGCTCGTCTTCTTTAATATCATAGCATATATACCATGGACAATACCAAGTGGCCATATGTAGTTGCTTACATTTTCAGGAAATGACAAATCTAGGAGCTGAATGTTAATTTAAAGAGTGCCAGGGAACTTCTCTGATGCATTTGACTTTGGATATCATACAATTTAAAAAGAAAATACTAGAAAGAGACCATGGAGTTAAGTCATGTGAACATATGAAAATTCTTTATGACTTCACAAGGGCCAGACAAAGAATGAGTTCTAAAGAGAGGTGGAGATACTGGTCCCATGAGAAAGCATGATTTTTGGACAGACTTTTAGGATCTAGTATGACAAACAGGCAACTGGTTCCATCTCCTACTAAGAATATCCATCCTCCTTAAGGGAGAAGTTATACCTCTGACCCAGGAAATACAAAGGACTTTTAAGAAGGCTGTATGGCTTTTGGCAGTTATGAAACGGCAAACTACTACCACTTCTGTGATCTCAAATCAGTAGTTTACCATTAAATAAGCTGGACCCAGATTTGCTTCTTTCAGCTTATAAAAGTTCAGCAGGCATTATGAAATATGTTTGTATGTGCATATGTGTGTGCTATATATACATACATATATATGTATGTATGCAGGCATGTATGTATGTATACTAATCAATTAGAAAACCTACAAACTACACAAATTTATATACACATATGGCCTACCACAATGAATCATAAGAGCCATAAGAACATTTAAATATGTAAATAACCAATAACAAGAAATGAGGTTGATTCAATACTACTACTAATAATAATTATAATGAAAGTCCCAGGGCAGGGGAGACAGCTGCATAGGACGAGGACCTAAGTTTGATACTTATTCCAAGGTGCCAAGATTATCATATTACCAATACTAGATGCAGACACCACCAAAATATAGAATTTTGAATAGAATCAACTATTGTTGATGAACACACATGTAAACAATCATTCACAAATGCCAGCAAATCCAAACATCCAGAAATGAAACACCATAGCTTTTACCCACACTAATAATTCATATTGTTGACTTTCATATAAATGAATCTCATTTGTATTATAATACCTCCAAAATTTTGACCAGGGGAAGCAAAGACTTCTACAACAAAAGCACTAGTTAAACAAGTAAACAGAAAAAAAAGATGGAAAGATTCCCATAGACATGGAGAAGACCTAATTCTCTATAGTCTCTGTCAAACAACAGATGATGTTAGATTGATGTCTAGTCCAGTTGTCATCAGAGAGGCCTCTACCAGCAACTGGTGGGAGCAGATGCAGAGACAAACAATAGGCAGAGAGAAAGCCCAAATTAGAGATTTCTATCAAGTCCCTTCCCTGGAAGCTCAGAAACCATGTGGAAGAGGAGAAGGAAGAATTGTAGAATCCAGAAGGGTCAAGGATACCATAAGAAAACCCACAAAGTCAACAAAGTAGGGCTCATAGGGGTTCACAGAGACTGAAGCTACAATCATGGAGCCTATAGGGTCTGTGCTGGGTCGTCTGCATATATTAACATATGGTTGTGTAGTTGTTTGTGGTGTCTCTGACTCTTTTGGCTGTTCTTGGGACCCTTTTCTTCCTACTCGATTTGGTTTCTTTGTCCTGTCTTGATGTGAGGGTTTATGCCTAGTCTTGTATCCTGTTATGTCATGTTTGGTTGATATCCCTGGGAGGCCTGTTTTGTTTTTGTTTGTTTTTGTTTTGTTGTTGTTGTTTTTGTTTTCTAAAGGGAAGAGAAATGGATCTGGGGGAGAGGCAGGTAAGGTCTGGGAGAAGTGGAGGGAGAGAAAATTACTGTCAGGATGTATTGAAAACAAACAAACAAAAATGATTTACAGATAGAGAAAGGCTATAGAAAGCAGAAAAAAAAAAACTTGAATTGGTCTTTTAAAGTAACTTTCCCTACAAGGGGATGACAAGAGACAGAACAAGAGAAAAATAACTGTTGGTTAACATCAAGTTATTTTGGATCCTTTTTTTCTCTCTTCATAAACATACCATAGAGGGGTTTCTTTATAAAAAAAAAAAAAAAAAAACAGAAAATGTTCTTAACAGAACTAAGGATAATCATAGTTTATATGGAGATATAAAAGACACCTAACAGCCAGGGGAATCTGGAACAAAAAGAATGGAGCCAGAAGTTTTGCAGTGTCTAATCTCAAGACATCCTACAAAGCCATACTAACTATAGTAGGTCTGCTGGATAGTTTTATGTCAACTTGGCACAAGCTAAAGTCATCAGAGAGGAGAGAATCTCAGTGAACAAAATGTCACCATAAGATAAGGTTATAGGCAGACCTGTAAGGTATTTTCTTAATTAGTGATTGATGGGAAAGGGTCCAGCCCATTATAGGTGAGCCATCCCTGGGCTGGTGCTCCTGAGTTCTATTTAAAAAAAAAAAAAGCAGGCTTATGAAGTCACGAGGGCAAGCCAGTTATCAGCACCCTCCATGGCCTTTGCATCAGCTCCTGCTTCCAGGTTCTTGACCTGTTTGAGTTTCTTCTCTCATTGCTTTTGATGATGAACTGTTTTATGAAAGTGTGAGTGAAATCAGTTTTCTCTCTTTAAGTTGCTTTGGTCATGGTGTTTCATCACAGCAATAGCATTCCTAACAAAGACAGTAGGATGGTGTTCACAGGAGAAAAAAACAGACACAGGAATGAATGGACTAGAATAAAGAGTGCAGAAATCACCATATACATCAACAGCCAACTGAATATAGACTAAGCCTTCTAAAATACATTAGAGAAAGGACAGCCTTCAAAAATGGTTCTAGGAAAATTGGATCTCTATGTACAAACTAAACTTAACTTCTAGCTCCTGTCCTGTACAAAACTCAACTCAGAATAGAGCAAAGATTTGAAAGCATGCGAAGCCACATAGAAGAAAATTCAGGAGAAACATTTTAAGGCATTGCCTTGGGTACTGGTTTTCTGGAGCCCCATAGAACAGTAAGCAAAATCAAGAATTGACCATTGAAAAGCAGAAAAGATGACCAGCAGAATAAAGACCCAGGCTACAGAACAAAAGCATCTGTCATTGTTCCTCTCCAAAGGGTTAACATGCAGAATGCAGTGAAGTGACCTTTCTGTTTTCTTTGGAAACTTATGTTGTATCATGTGATGTTTTTCTGGAAGCCGTGTTATGAGAGGATGTTTTACTGAAGTAGACACGTGAGAGGGCATGTGCTATTTTGCTGGAGCGATGCTTGAGAGATTGTGTGATGTTTGGAAAGAGTATAAGTAGAACCCCACAGTACAAGTAGAACCCCACAGACAGGGAAAGGATGCTCTTGCACTGCTACACCTTGCAACACTTTGCTGATCTTCACTTAGTAGAGAGACGTGCAGTTAAGAACTTTTCATGCTATTCTGCCTGATTCTTGCCACTTCTGCTGACTCATGCTAATTTGATTCAGCAGAGCCTTACTGTTTCTGCTAGATCTGGCCACTGCTAATAAATTGTGTTTGGTGTTTGATATTGGACTGGACTTCTGGTATCCTGATAACAAAGAGTGAAATCATCCCAGAAAACTACTTCTAAACAGGTCCACAGCCCCCTTTTCCTATAAACCCTTTCCCTTACCTCTGGTAAGTGGACTAAAAGGGCATTTAAGGCATTCTAGACCCCTAAATAAAGTAGGTTTAGAACAATCTAAGCCTACATTGCAGAAAGAATCACAGAACTTAGCAATCCAAATGGGATCCATCCCATAAGCAGGCACCAAACCCTGACACTATTACTGATGCCATATTGTGCTTACAGACAGGAGGAACCTAGCATAGCTGTCCTCTGAGAGGCTCTACCAACAGCTAACTGAGACAGATGCTGATACAGCCAACCATTGAACTGGGGTAGGGGACCCCTATGGAAAAGTTAGGGAAAGGATTGAAGGAGCTGAATGGGATGGCGACCCCATAGGAAGACCAACAGTGTCAACTAACCTGGACCCCTGGGAGTTCCCAGACATGAAGCCACCAACCAAAGAGCATACATGTGCTGGACTGAGGCCCCGGCACATATGTAGCATAGGACTGCTTTGTCTGGCCTCAGTGGGAGAGGATGAGCCTAATCCTGTAGAGACTTAATGCCTCAGGGAAGGGGGAAGCTGGAGGGATGGGTGAATGAGGAGTGAGGGGATGGGTAGGCGGGTAGAGGAGCACCCTCTCAGAAGCAAAGTAAAGGGAGGATGGGGTGAAGAAATCTGGGAGGGGAGACTGAGATGAGGGGCAACAATTAGAATGTGAATTAATGAAATAATTAATAAAGGACAAACACACTGAACATAGTTATGTTCTCTCCCATGGGATCAGTCTCAAGTTAGGGCGCTCATTGATTGGCTGTTCCCTCAGTCTCTCTCTATCTTTATCCTCGTGTATCTTGTAGGCAGGACAAATTTTGAGCCAAAGGTTTTTTTGAGTGGGTTGATGCAATAGACCCATATTTATCACCCTGCACAAAACTCAAGTCCAAGTGGATCAAAACCTCAACATAAAAATGGGCATAGTAAATTTAATAGAAGAGGAAGTGGAAAACTGCCTTGAAAACATTGGCACAGGAGACAAATTCCTGAAAAGAACACCAATATCTCAGGCACTAAGATCAAAAATGGGACCTCATGAAACTAAAAAGCTTCTGAGAGTGTCTATTATTTAAAAAAAAAAAATAAGTAACAAATACTGTGGAGAATTTAGAGAAATTCAATTCTTATATGCTGTTAGTGAGATTTTAAATTAGTACAATCATTATGAAAAGCAGTTTGGACTTTCTTCAAAATATATATATAAATAGATATAGAGGCTGCAAGATTTCTCAGTGTGCAAAGGTGCTTGCTGCCAAGCTTGAGGACCAAAATCAGATCCCTGGGATCCACATGATAAAAGGAGAAAACTGACTCCTGTATGCTGTTCTCTGAGCTCCACTCCATATGCGTAATGTGGCAGACATGCATGTTCACATGCATAGAGGTGGACACATGTGCACACACACAATAAAAACTAGTTTATTAAAATCCATATGAAACAGATCCATCACATGACCTAGTCACCCTGCTCCTGAATGTCCAAAGGGAATGAAATTGATAACAAAATAACTCCTGCATACCTGTGTTTACCACAGTGTTGTTCACAATAAGCACAGTGCTAAATCAGTCTCCGTGCCCATTAACAGAAAAATGAATAACAAAAATGTGGGCTATCTACACAATGGAGAATTATTCGGACACAAAAAAAGGGTGAATTTCTGACATTTGCAGCAGGATGGGTAGAATCAGAGTCTATCAGTGAAATGTGCCTGGTATATAAAGACAGCATGTTCTCTATCATATGTGGAAGCTAAAAGCATCAACTTGAAAGTAGAAACATGATTCCAAAGACAGGAAGTCTATGCGTCGGGGACAGCTGGGAAAGATGAGGCTGAATTTTATCAGTGCAAGTTATTTGTGTGTCTGAAAACATCGAAGTGAATCCTTCTGATATATACCATCAATGTGTACTGATTGTTCTTAGAAGAAAATCCATAGCCTAAAGTGGGATGCTAGAGAGAATGGACAGGAAGGAGCCAGAGATAAGGAGGGAAAAGGATCCCCTCCAATTAGCTAGTGATTTGGCTGCAGCTAGAAAACCTTGTGCTAAAAATTGTAATAACATCTTTATTCTGTGATATGTATGTGAACATGCACTCAGGGTTCCAGAACTTTCCAGACAGGTGAAAACATTTTCAAACATCACTTCTGGTTAGTGTTGTCATGGCCAATTGTCTTTATACTATTATTATTTTTTTAAAGTTGGATTCTTCACTTTTCTCTTGACAGAAATATCAAGAAGAATACATATGTCCCAAACATGGCCTTCTTGACATTCCTATAAGCGTTCAGACAAGATGAACTTGAGAAGCCCAGTGCATTATGGGCAGTGCCAAGATGAGTTGTGTTATTAATGTCTAGTACTGGCAGAACAGATGTTCTGTTGCCAGGTGATCCTTGTCACATGCAGGAAGTTATAGTCTTAGCACATATGTCATTTCATATATGCTTGATGGTGTAACCAGGGCAAAAGAAAAGAGTCCTGTACCACAACACAGATTCACTGAGCTATGTTTTTCTCTGACTCATGATTACAAAACCATCAGGCAGAAACCTGGACTCAAGATGCCTGGCTGATACACCAGCTGCCTCACTGTGTTACAGTCAATCACTCCTGGCTGCCTCTGGGGCTCTGAAGCAAGCTTGAAAGTTCAGTGCACACACAGCATCTTGAGGCACCTTGGGCCACATTGCAGCTTCCTATATGTGGTGTGACTGCAAGTCAGCAATGCCATCTGTAGCATGCTGGCACAGTGCAGTGCATGTGGAAACACACAGAGGCCAGTGCTCTGTGGCTGTGTATCTCTGTAGGGCTAAGGCCTGAGATTTTTACCAAAGGCTGTGTCGTGGCAGAAATATGTACATTAGACCACAGAAAGGGTATGGTCTATTCCAGAGTGAGGTGTAAGGTGCAAAACTGTCTGCAAATACCTGGGGATGCAGTTACAGCCACTGTTTTCCAAGACATCTATGACCTCTTGTTCGTATCACAATGAAAGTCTGGCTGAGAACTACTACCCATAGCCTGAGCCTTGCAACCTCCTCTGTCTTACTGAATTACAAGTGACCAGGTTGGATATATTGTAGAAATTATTTGGAAGGAGTGTGAAGGAAAGAAATAAAATCCATATTCCCTGACAGATTAAAATAACTGCAGTGTAGCAGAGTACTCTATTGGGGAAGCAAAGAGCTTGTTTTTCTCTCCATAAATAGCCTTGGAACCTAAAACTGTGCTGTGCAGGTTGTGCTGTATCTGGCAAGCTTCCCCCAATCTCTGAAGCTCCTGCCAAAATATTTGGCTGAATTTGATGAGGAAGGGGCACTCAGCTCTTCTGAAAGATTATATTCTGAGCCCTAAGAAAGCCATCGCCCCTAAGCTAGAGAGATGACTCAGTGGTTAGAGCACAGACCCCTCTTGCAGAGGAGACTCCCAGATCCCAGGTCAGACAGTTCACAACCACCTGTGACTCCAGATCCAGGAACTCAGATACCTCTGGACTTTGTGTGTGTCTGCACTCACGAAGGTGTCCACACACACACACACACACACACACACACACACACACGCACACGCACACATATACACACACACACAAATAAAACATTTTTAAATGTTAAAGAAAACTAAAACCCCTGCCACAAATCCACAAGATATGCAGTCCCAGATAAAACTTTGGGGAAAGTATGGCTACTGAGCCTGAGGCTGAAGATGGCAAACCTTTGACAACTGGAAAGACTATGGAAAACATACCTAGTCAGACTGCAGACATAGGAGAACAGACTTCCCGAGGTGCCCTTGTAAGCAAAGAGACCCCCCCCAATGATGTCATTCCTGAGAAAGAACCCCAGGAAGGATGGGTCAAGTGCAGATTTCTGCCATTAAACAATTGCTGTGCTGCATCTGAGCTTTGATTATCACTCTGTTCAGAGAACACAGGTGCACACAACATCTCAGTGATGGCATCCAATTACACACTGAGAAGCAAGCATCCTTCCCCAGCCTTTCTCCCGTTGTGAAACTAATGCTCAGAGGAGTTTTCTCAATTCTTTTACCTATCCTAACATTTATGGAGTTGCTTTTATGGTTCAGCACTGACAGCCCCTGGGGATGCAAAGATAAAGGAGACAAAGCCCCTGGCTTTGAAGATGTCATCTAATCAGCCTAATTTATAGAGACACATATGTCAACCAAAAGATGGATAGTACCGTGATGTAGTGTTTTATGTCAGTAGTGTCTTTCAATCTGAGAGACAGTACACTGCTATAACTGGAGTAAGGCTAGAGAAAGAACAGTAAATTTGTCCTAGACCAGTTATAGATGACATTTTTAGGACATGAACTTGAACCAGGCTCTGGTTGCAAAGCAGTTTGCCAGGCAAAGAAGGTAGGACAAAGAGCTCCCTGGAAGAGCTGTGAGATTGGCCACGATGATTAAAGTCCAGCCCTATGTGACTATAAAGTGCCGATCTTCTCCACTGACATCTGGTTTCAATCTCAGAGATTTCTAAACTTCCTGCTGGTCCTTGTCAGGTGCCAGGTCCTCACTGGGCATCTGGGAAAGAACTGAAATGACCGGATTGTGGCTTGCATCCCAATGGCAGATCTCAAGGCGACCCACAGGCTCTGAGAGCTATAGCCAAATCTTAAACATCTCCAAAACTAAAACAAAGATCTCTGATCACTCTGCTCTTTTATTAGGCTCCCAAACCAATTTCTCCCCTTACAAAATCCAGTGAGGGACCTCTTAGCACCTTGTGGTTTCTAAGTGGCTAATTAGAGATATTTACTGAGTTTTTACCAGGAGCCAAAATGCTGCTCTTACACAAACTCATTCAGTGGTTAATAATATAGATGATTAAATATATTATTCCATTTGCTGGATGCAGAAAACAAGGCCCTGTGAAGTCATATCTACATGGTATGACTGTGGGTCCTGTGGCCACATTTTTGCTCAGCACTGGGTGTGCTAAGTTAACATAAGCTGTTGACCTACCTTCCCATGGTGGTAAATATATAAGCAAATTGTATGAATCAGAGCCGTGCGCCAAATCGAAAGACCTTCATTTTATCTTGTCTCTCTGTGATTCTACTACTAGTCCAGTTAGTGGCCACTAGAGATAACAACTCAGACAGATAATGAGCAGAAAGAACAGCATCTTCACATAGCACAGAGACTGAAGTGTTTTGTCTTATGAGCACTTCAAACCCACCCACCAGCCTTTGACCCTCAAGAGAAAGCAAGAACAATAGCAATGTAATGGGACTCCTCCTCTACACTAGTAAGCTGCCAGCTGGGTATTAGTACTTTGAGTCACTCTCAACCTTTTCCCTGGATTGGACAACCAGATTTCCCAAAGACCTGCTTGCTTCACTGTTGCACCATGGAGGGCTTTATGATGGATGATGTCTTTTATACATATTGTTGTCCAGCCCTTTCCTATGACTAAAACTCATTTATTGCTGGTTCCTTGACATATGGACTGCATCAGTAACAACCTTCCATGTAGAAGAAAGCAAGGCTTCTGCAAGGGAGAGCCACATTCTGGTAAATGGGCACCAAAGGACCAGCTTCTGACTACTGCCATCATTTCCCGGGTTTAACACTTAGGAATCTCCAAGGCAATTCTCAACACCTTCCCTCGCCTCAGATAGAGACAAGGGTTTCAGCTTCTTCCCGGTTGCCTTTGGCTTTACTCCCAGTTTTCTTCTTTCTCCAGACACAGGAGAATGTTTTAAAGTAAGTTTTGTTATTCCTCGGGTGTGGCAAGGACAGTAGATCAGGAGATAGTAATCAATGAAAGAAAGCCTGCTATGGAAACAGTTTTCAACAGTGTGAACAGGCTGTGACATGACAGCCACACTGGAAGCACCAGGGTCAGTCAGAGGCAGAGACGAAGGGAAAATGGGCAAAGGCCTTTTGGTGGTTGGAAAACAGAATAATCAGATTTGGCCTAAGTTAGCTTGAATAATTCCCCTGGACTCTAAGGAGGTCAGGGTCTGATATCAGGACATGGGATAATGGGATGGGATCTAGGTATTAGAACTCCATATTAGAAGTAGTTGGAACAATATTGGATTTAGGATTAGTTGGCTAGTGTATGCAAAGCAAGCTTATAGGCATACCCCTTACTATCTCTGGGTGTTGGCTAGCTTGGGAAACAACAGTCCCTGTAGAATCAGCAAGGTTCAAGATAATAAAACACAAGATAGAATTTTTAAAAAAAAATGTGGTTGGCACAGAAAAGAGTTGCTTAAATGCCATGCCTGAGGAAGCATGCCTCTCTCCAAGGTCCTGCCTTAAGCGGCTTTTAACAGACTAAAGTACTCTGACTCATCCTAGAAACACTCCAGTTTTCTCTGATTTGCATCTAAAAATTAAAATATCCAAATTCAGCAATGCGTTTGGAATTCACACATCTTTGCATGTGAGGCTGACTTCCCTGGATCAAACACAACTTCCGCTTTCGAAGAAGAATCTTTATGTCTTGCTAAATTTCTGGAAATGGGGTTGCAGATCCCAAACTCGAATATAACTAGCCAATTGGATCCACCAGTTATGTGGCTTCTACTAGAAAATCAACCAAGCCTATCTGCAGCCTGATCTCACCTGTCATCTAATAATCAAGCAATTCCAATAAGGCCAAGTATTCTCTAAGCCAGTAGCTCTCAACACCAGGTGCAGATTAAAATTTTCTGGGGAGTTTTTAAAGTCTACTGACATCCAGACCCTGTGGTGGGTCAATTAAATCAGTTGCCAAAGATGTGGTTTAGGTTGCAACATTTTTCAACGTTTTTTCATGTGATTCTAATGTTCACCCAAGATTGAGACCCATTATACCAACTGAATTATTAAACAACTTGACAGTGGGCCATTAGAGTAGTTGGTTTAATAAAACAAAATGGTAAATTAAAATGCTGTAAAATGGTGTGAAATTTGAAATCATCTTGGCTTTAGGACACAGTGTTCTTGTCCTAAAAGAGCTTGGATTGAATGCTTGGTGTCTGTTGCTTCCAACATCTTCCTTTCTCTTTTGCTGTGTGGACAACTAACCAGATGGACCTAAAGAATAGCCTCTACTCCCATTACTCTGTGAAAACAAGACTGGTGGTCACCCTAACAGAGCTCAAAAGCTATAGTCTTCACTTTCAGATGCCATTCTTGTGGAAAATTTGAGAATGATCTTCCAGTCATGAGACATGCCTGAGCTTTTAATGGGGTCTGAACACTATGTCAGGAGGGACTGGGGCATCTGACTGGCATCTAGAATGCCAGTACTCAGTGAATTTTCTATGCCTTGTCTAGCTTCTAGCAGTCCAGTTATTTAGAATAGCATCAGCCATTCATTCACTCAAGGCAACGTGCTCTATGGGTACCTAGAAGCGATGCCTATGTGACTCAAGAATCCTGAAGATATTCATGAAGGGCAGGGGAGGAGAGTCTCCAGTGAACTCTATATATGAGTGCTGGTTTGACTTGATTAACTTTTCTAGAATCTTCTGATTCAGAAATCTTATGACTTGATTTATATAAATAGACATACTTTGGCTGGATCCATGCAGACTTTCCTGTCTACCATACCTTTTTTCTGTTTTCTTTAAATGTCTAAAAGAAGTATACAAGGGTGAGTTAACTGGATGTTGTCAAGGTCACTGAGAAGCCAGCCAGAAGAATATAGATTTTTTTTTGCATAAAAGGTGTGCTCTGAATCAGCAACTCATATTAATTATTGCAGAAACAAAAACATTGTACTGGGTCTGAGACCAAATAAGAGCAGTCGAAAACCCTCAGTAGAAAGCTTTGCCAACAAAATGGATCATATAGAAGACAGTATATAAGGGCTTAAAGATAAAGTAGAGGAATTGGACCATTAAATCAAAGGAAAAAAGGCACATTTTTACTGACATTCATAAACATACAGAAAATTTGAGACACCAGGAAGATACCAAATCTATGAAATATAGGCATAGACTATCAATTAGATGTAGGGGTAAAGGGGAAGATGAGCTCATTCGTGGGACCAGGAGAAGGTAGTACCGTTGTTTGAACAGTAAACACTGAGAAGGTTTGCCTGCTCTGGAAGTACCGTCTCTGCTGTCAGTTATTGGCGGGAAGATGCATGGTACTGTGTCTGCGATACTTGATGGATTTTCTTAGCTCTAGCTGCTCACTGAAGGAGAAACCCCGTCTAATGCTTCAGTACACTGAAGTGAGAGTCAAGACAACCAAGTTTTTCCCTTCATCTTACGTGGCTGCTCACCGACACTGAGGTTGGAATGGAGATCCAGCTTTTCAGTGAGGAACTAAACTTACAAGCCCAGGTGCTTCCTCTCCCTGGAAGCTTCCCATGGGATTTCCTGATGCTTGTCTCTGGCTTTACTGAAGTGCTACTGGAAAATAAAATTTATGTATATCTACTGCACACAAATGTGGTATGACGTTTTGATGCATGTCGTGAAGTTATGACCATAGTCAAGGCAGCCAATATATCCATTGCCTCACAGCTACTAGCTTGTATGTGATGAGAACTAGCTTGTATGTGATTTGAGTTCTACAATCTTAGCCAACTTCAGATATAAAACACATTATTAACTACAGTCACTATTCAGTATATCAAGTCTTCAAAACATTCTCAACCAAAGCTGGAGGATGACACAGTTAATGAAATGTAAACTTGGAGTCACAGCCCCCATGTAAAAAAGGCAGGCATAGCAGCCTATGCCTGTAATTTCAAAGCTTGAGAGGCAGAAACAGAGGGAACCCTGGGATTTGTTATCCAGCCAGTCTAGCAAAATTGATAAGCTAGCTCGAGATTCAGTAAGAAACTGTCTCAATAGATAAATAATAAATAAGTAAACAAGCAAACAAACCAAGATCGAGAGTGATTAAGGAAGACACTCTATGTGCACCTCTGGCCCCATGCACAAGTTTACTTACACACATGTATTCCACTGTACACACAGGGGATCAACATACTCATCCTTGACCAATCTAATGAAACACAGTCTCCTTGTGATCAATTATCTATTCAGTCACAACCTCATTGGTTTCCCCTGTATAGTCTACTTGCATATCTCTACCTTCTATATAGCTGACAATGAGTAAATTCTACTTCACAGGTTAAGATTGTCGTGGGCAGTACTCGTGGCAGACTCAACTGCCAAGAGCATAGAGTCCACTGTTACTACATAGTCAATAAATTTTCCAAATGAATCGTTGAAATTATGAATAGATTAAAAACTTGATCTTGAAGCTTCTTCCTAGTTTCTTGTCTTTGGCAGCCAGGTAGGGAATACACTTGGGGTGGGGGGAGGCAGGAAAGGACTCCTGGAAGAGTCATTTGAGAAAACTGCAGCCATATTAAGCTCCTCCCCTGTCTCTAGAGTGAGAACCTGACTGACAGGTTGATGGTTCCCTTGAAGCCTCTGAGATTTCTAGTCAGCTAGCCTTTCAGTCAATGTTTCCTATGTTATGTTCAGAATGTTTCCTATGTTAGGGCCTACACAAATCTCTGGTTTGACCTAGTTGCTTATTTCAACATCCAGTTATATGAGCAGACTAGAAAGGATTATGCATGCAGGGGTCGCACACCACACACCCTCTCCCACAGAGTCCCGACCAGAGCCAGTGGGTCAGATGAAAGGAATCCTCTAGTGCTGTTTAGGGAACTAGTGCCTGAGGGGGTGGCTGATGGTGCTGCAGGCTCTGCTTGCTGTGAGCACTTCCATTTGTAATGGACTAAAATACTCAGGACTGTGGTGACTCATGCCCGCATGACATTTGCCTAATTAATTCTGGCTGTTAAATTCCCCTTTCTCCAGTCTGGAAGGGGATAGCCTAGTGTTGCTGGGCAGTGAGATCCACTGGAGAGCCAGCTGAATGAGAGCCAGAGCCAGTGGTGACAAGGCATGAGCAGGAAGGGTCTCTTAAAGTAGCTACAGTGCCCCACCCCTTGGCTGTGCAGAGGACTTGTGTATGAGATGGGCTTGCAACTTTGCAAATGTGCTGTTTTCTGCCAGGCAAAGAAGAGGAGCCAGCAAGGAGGGTGACAGGGAAGAAATCTACCCTCCCGTCTAGATCATATGTTGATACTGAAACATTCCTGGCAATGAGCTAGCCCCTGTTAGAGCAAGTCAGATAGAAAAATGGCTACTTACACATGTTTGAGGAGGCTCTCCTTGGAACTTGTCTTCAGAGGCATTACTGAGGCCAACAGTTTCCATTTTGAAGGACTCTGATCAGGCTGGGGAATCAATTGGGATGCTGACCAAGAAGATTTTAGGTTGATGGGGAAATGGCTTTTATATTTTGTAGACTCCTCTGGCAAGCTAATGAAGACGCAAGTCCTGGGACTCTTTGGCCACCAGAGCTCACTTGTGGTGATGTCATAAGTATGAGGATAGTTCCAGTGCAGGTTATCTTCAAACCAGCCCAGACACTGCTCAGGAGAAAATTCGCCTAAATGGTATTTGCATGATGAGAAGCTTTTCTTCCAGCGGTATCGTTGGCCACCCATGATAGTATTAATGACATCAGCCTCCTGAGAAACTCTGGGATGAAAAGACCCAGCATCATCCTACCTGGCTCCCACCTTTTGAGATTTGGAACACCATAATGGATAACACATACTTGAGCAGATGAGTAGCCTCCTGGACAGGACAGTGGTGACCAGCCTGACAACATGGCTCTAGAAGCTTCTCTAGTCTGTTTCCAAGAACACATTTTCAGGTCTTTAATACTGTCTTCAGCTCAGCTGGATAATCTACCCACTCCATGCTTTGCAAATAGCTTTAAACTCTACTTCACTGTAAACTAAAGGTCCCCAGTGAGTTGGGTTGTGCTCTCAGTCTCCCTAGGACGGTATCTGCAGGAGCATCCATACGTCTTCCCATTCTCCATGTCTTCCTTCAGCCATGGCTTAACCATGTCTTTCCTCTCACTGTTGCTGCCTATTTCCCTCATCACAGACTCATACTGGGGCTCTGTGTCTTAAGGATTCTCCTTCAACCCAGATCCCCTCTTTTACCTACTAGACTTTTCTTCCCTTCAGCTTTTTGAATAAACAGTTTCACGTCAACTACATCTGTATATCATCTACTTTCTGTACTCCACAATGCATCTGTCTCTTCTGTTACCACACCCCTTTCTCATTTTAAACCTGTAGTCATAAAGGTAAAACATGGCCTTCAGTCCCAAACACCATCAATGTGTTCATCTCATTTGGCTTCAAAGTAGTTTTCTATCTTGTTTGCTTTGTCCTCCTTGAACTGTCTTCTGGGCTAGGAACATTATCTGTTGGTCCTCTTCCTGTCCCTGACTGGTATTTCTCCCTCCCTCCCAGGGCCTCTTTTTCTACCTTGCTCATAGGCTCCTGTCTCAGCTTGTTGTCTCCATCCATATTAGCACAGTCCACTCTCTTGATAGTGCCAAATCTCCATCCTGTGCCCAGCTCTGTTTTATGTTTTCCTTTTCATGTCTTTCTTACATTTTAAAATTATTTTTAATTACGTGTATGTATTTAAGACTGTGCACATGAATGTCCATGCCAGAGGAGGCAAAAGGCATCAGATTCCCTGGGATCACGAGCACAATTGAGCCACCTGATATGAGTGCTAGGAATTGAGCTTAGGTCTAGTATAAGAGCACCGTACACTCTTAACCACTGAGCCATTTCTCCAGCCCCCGGCTCTGTATTCTCTTAATTGGTGTATTACCTAACCCCACTCAGACCTTACCTCCCACTGGAGCTATACTTTATACCAAAACCCAAATGTGATACCTTAAGTATCTTTTCTATATGACATTCTGAAAGAACTTCCATTTACTATTTCTTTCATTTAATATTATTTGTACACGTGTATGTGTAGCAGAGTGTGTGAGCACACGCACTTGTGCACACGTGCAAACTATACATAGCATGGATGTGGAGGTCAGAAGATACTTTGGGGGAGTTAGTCTCCTACCTTATCGAGGCAATGATCTCATTTGTTT
>JANHMN010000100.1:0-36773 GCA_030674055.1 Rhabdomys pumilio | reverse complement strand
CTCTCTCTCTCTCTCTCTCTCTCTCTCTCTCTCTCTCTCTCTCTCTCCCTGTCTGTCTCTTTGTCACTCTGACTCTCTGTCTCTCTGTCTCTGTCTATTTCTCTTTTTCTCTACCCCCACCTCACCCCACCCCAACTCTCTTAAATTTTAAGCACTTCTCCTTTGTGCCCTGTTCTTTTATGAATTGGTTGTAGTTTATCTCTAACTCATTTTGTCAAATATTTCTCTGATTCTTCACTTTGTCTGCCCCACAATTAGATATCACTTTCAAGTATGGCTGTTTCCTTGTACAAAGTAACCTTAACTACACTGTTTGGGATTAAAGTGTGTACTAAAAACAAGTCTGTATTCAAGACAGAGTGATTAAATGTGTATGGCCTGCCTGCATCTAAGTGAAATCACAAAGACATAGCTAGGCCTTTGGTTGTGATCCTTTGACAGAACAGCCATATTGCTGTATTAACAGTCCTCTATAAGGATATTTTGTTTACTTCTGACAGTAATACATTTTAAGTGTTATTTCATCATTTCACAGTTATTCATAAAATGTTATTGCTGAAAGATTTCTTTATTATTTCAACAGTATTTAGGAAGACTACCAGAATTAAACACCAAAAATCCAGACACCCTCTCCCCTGAAAAAATAAATTTTAGATTCTGACCTATGTTGAGGAAAGTCAGCATATTTTATCTTTAACTTGAAATTTAGAAATAATAGAATGATGTAACTCACATATTTGTTAAGCCATATTTTTTATGTAATTACCACAAGTCCAATATTTAGAAGTAGATGTTTTATAATTGTTGGGTTTGGGGTGGAAGCAGAGAAAACTCACTTCAGACACAGAAGCTTAAAAATGAGAGCTTTATTTTCTGAGTTTAGGATATGAACTCTGTCCCCAGAGTAAGACTGGGCAATATTTTTAAAGAATGAAAACATAAAGCAAAGGTGTGAACTGCAGTGTTATCCAATTGTATTTTGAAATTACAGGTTAAGCAAGGGAGCACTGGTTGGAGACTGGGCTTGTTTCCAGGGCACCTGGCTTCAAGGTCCTTGTTTAGCTTTTGCAGCCAGGTGCCTTGCTGGACTCTAGCCCAGAATTTTAGAATAATAAGAGAACAAAGGCGTGGGCAACCTGCTCCTAGGCAAGTAAGGCCTAACAGGCAAATAGTTATATATTTTTATAATTTATGACTGTATAATTTTGGTTTATATAACAGTGCTTTCTATATTATTTACTGGTTATTAGACAATTAAGAAAGGATTTAGAGAAGTAAGATAGGCGTTCATTTCTAGGCCTGGGACCAGGAACATGTTTGACCCTCCAAACAGAAAGGTAAAGATATCCTTGAAATGGCTGGCCTCAGAAAACTGTCTCTTACAAATTATATCTGAAGTGTCTGGTGTCGTACAACAATTCCTAACAGAAGCTTTCATCTATAGGGAACTCCCCAGTACCACTAAGGCCTGGGACCTTGAGATTAGTATCTCCTTACGATTAATCGGTTTCTATAAACAAAATTGTAGTACTTAAAATGAAAGTTCTTTTGCTTGTTTGCAACAAGAATCCCATTAACTGCATCCAAACTTTTAGGTCTAAATCCCAGAGAACTCTTACCATTCATTCTCTTTTGTTCTTAGATATGTTCAGAATTGAGAAGAAACATATGTGAAGAAAACTCATTCATATGCTAAGTTAGATAATGTCTTTTAATTTGCATAATGAATTGTCAACAAATATGTCTATCTTTTGCCACTTTTCCAACACAGTTTTTTTTTCTAGACTCTGTGTTTGTTACAAAGTCTAGATAAATGCATTCTTTGGAGCTTCAAGTATTTTTCTGAACATCTCCACTTAGATTTCTCAGAAATTTGTGCCCAATATTTGGAATTAAGGTGATTAGAAGTAAACATAGCTGTGGATTTTTATTATAGGCTCTTTAGGAATGAGCCAATTGTTTAAAAATAATATGTGTCAGGAGATCAATTTAATATAATTTAATTGCCTATAAATTCATCATTTTATTGACATGAAGTTTTTTATTCTATTAGCATTCCATTTCTAATCACATTATATTCTCTCTCTTTGTTTTTTATTGTTGTTGATTTTTCTTTGTTTGGTTTTGCTGTTTTATCCTGTTCTGGTTTGATTGAGGCAGTATTATTGTATAACTCCAGGTCACTAGAAATACAGTCTATAGACCAAATGCATCTTACAATTACAGTCTTCCTATCTTTGCTTTCAAAGTGCTTTGATTATAGTCATTATCACTATACAGAGATCACTTATAATCCTTTATACTTTCCAACATATCTCATTAATTTATCTAAAGAAATAATAAATAAAAATATTTTAATTTATGTGTAGAGTGTGACCTCTGTGTGTGCATACACTAAAACATACATACTGAATGAAAGTTTCCACAAATATACTTTCATTTGATTTTGTTAACACACATTATGAATATTTTTATTCTTTATTTCTACATCTAATGAAGATAACAATAAAATAAGATACCTGTTTCAAATTAATTTTATTACAACTGACCATTTAATATGTCTTTGGTAAATGAAGTAGAAATAAAAGTTGTTAGGCAGAAATTTAGTATTATATATGCTTTGACTTCACCCTTCTTCCTTCTTCATGATATACCTGAATGTAAATGATAAAAATTATATTGTGCAGCTGACATACCAGGAGTGATTCCCCCTTAAAGATATTAGCAGAATCTACATTTTGGAAATGACAAATATCTTTTCTTAATGCTCACAAATCACTATTCATGGCTAAACATTGATGTTAGATCTAGAGCTTTCATTTATCAACATCTGGTATAAGGGAATATATATTATGTTAAGTATATAGATATTGAATGTATGAAATATATGAAAGTATATGTACTGAATGTATGAAACATTTTACAGGCTCTCTGTATCTAGTCCTGGATGTCCTGGAAATCATACAAAGACTAAGCTGGACTTGAACTCATAAGAAATTCTCCTACTTTTACCTTTCAACTTCCTATCTTTTGCCTATCTTTTTGGATTAAAAGAGTATGCTACCACAAGTCATCTATTAGTTCACTATTTTCTCATCAATGTTTTGCTTCCTGTCTTCCCTCTATATATTTTCTCTGTTTCATTTTTTCACTAACTTGATTAATTTAAATAAACCTGGTTTTGATTTTCTCTTCAAATTCTGGCTGAATGATATATTAGTTAAATACAGGTACATTCAATTTTTTTTCAATTTCCTATAATAATTTGATATTTTCTCATTCTATTAAGTTTTTAAAGACTAGAATCGACAAATATTGTCCTTCAATATCTATTTTAATCATTTTTTGTTTGAGAATTTACTTTCTGTTCAAACTATGAGAATATTCTATTGTAACTTGCATGTGATTAATTTTGTTATTTCTACTTTATTTTAGTAATGCCAGTCCATCTTCTCTTTCTCAAATAAATCTATTTATCCAAAACACATTCAGCTCTTCAGTATAGTTATACTCATTATGCACATAGGTTTTAACTTTTAACTAGATAGGCATGGTATGCATGCCTGTAGTGCCAGAACGTAGAAAATCGAAGCCAGAAGATCAGGAGTTCAAGGGGCGCCTCGACTACTTATTGACATTGAGGTTCGACTGGACAAAATGAAACTCTGCAAAATGAAACCAGAGCCAAAATGTTTTAACACTTTATTTCCATTGATAGTTATCCTTGTTTACATAAAGCCAACTTGCTTTGTCAATTTCTTTGTAAATCTTCCTTGCATTTTGAACGGTATATCGCATCATTAAAACTTCTAACATGTTAAATGACATGAGGTTTTTAGTGACAGAAATCCTGACACATTATTTTAAAATTAAATTTAATAGCAACAATTCTTGATACATGTATTTTTGTCTGTTGCTTAAAATTAAATAATATTCCAATAACCTGTGCTGGAGGAAGTCAAAGGAGAATAGTGCAGAATGATTGCTGCTGATTGCTTCTGGTGATTTTATCAAGGTTCCAGTTAATTAAGGATAATTGTAGAACTGACATGTGTGACAAGGCTGGTGATTATCTGGATAACAATGTTTGGCTCACTTCATGGAAAGTGTTAAGTGTGGAAATGTGTACAAAGCTGCTGACTTAACAAGGAATATTAATGGTAAAATAAAATGATGTGAGTTAAATACTTAATGTTTTATTACTAAATATGGAAGTAGCTATTGATATGGCCAATTTGCAAGTGAGGGGACTAGAAATTGTGAGATAAATGTCTCAGTTGACTCAAGTTTTTTTTTTTTCTTTAGAAAAAACATTACAAATAGAACACACTGTACTAAAAATATTTGTACATTGATGATTTTGTAGATCATCAAACAATTCAACTGGATTGTTAAAATCAGCAACAGAAAACTATCAGTTTAATAGCTATGTGTAAATAAATACAAAAGGACTGAAAATATAATTCTCTGATACTTTTCACATATTGGCTGAATTCAGAATGTAAAGTAGCTCAAAGTTTTAAGCTAACTATAATATATTGAGCAAGGTGTAAAGGTGAAAAAATATTCATTATTCTTTATGTTAAAACTTTCCTGAACAACATATTTATAAGAAACTTTGGCTAAACAGTTAAAATGAAAGATTTCAAAACTTTAGTTTACTTTATAACTTCCTTTTTTATTCCAAAATGATTTCGGAGGTGCACTACCCCTGATTTGTTATTTAAAATACTTAGAAACAAAAAATGTTACCAATTCAAATTTTTCTGATTTTTGAATATTGAAAATATCTGAAATCCATTCATATTTCATACACATCTTTTGCACTTAACGTCAGGAGAATTTCATATGATAGTATTATGGTATGTCAGAGTTTTTTATCTCTGATATTCATACATTTGTAAAATATTTTGCTTGGGACATTGTGCTGGTACTCAGTTTCAGTTTTTACTGTTTTGAAAAGAAATCTGAAAGCAGTTTTGATTTGCATTTACTTCCTGGCTAAAGATGTTTTACATTTAAACAAAAAAATTCATTGCCCATTCATCTTTCTTTGAAGAATTGCCTGGTTTACTAGCCCATTTATTGATTACCAGTTTTGTCTTTTGGATATTTATTTTTGTATAATTGACTTTGTTTAGTTTGGGTTTGGTGATATTTTCTTCTTTTGTCTTTTGCAAAGTAAACTTGTATGCGTCTCAGCTTTCTATTACTGTTGAAAAATAACTATGTTACTGAACTTAAATGGGTGAAAATTCATTTTGATTTATAATTTTTGAAATGTCAGTCCATAATTTGAGCCAATGGTTATGAGCCCTTGCAAGGCTGAGAATCATGGCAGCTATTCATGACAAGGGAAAGGGCATACATGACGATAATCATAAATGATACATTCAAAATAAACAAACTTTTTCCTTCTAATTGCCACTTCTATTTTTATATATCTTTTTGTATTATTTCTGTGACAAATCCATATAATGTACTGTCTTAGTTAGGGATTTACTAATGTGACCAGACAACATGTCCAACACAATCTTTATTGGGACAACATTTAATTGGGGCTGGCCTACAGGTTCACATGTTCAGTCAATTATCATTAAGGTGGCAGTATGGCAGCGTCCAGGCAGGCATGGTATTAGAGGAGCTGGAAGTTCTATATCTTCATCTTAAGGTTTCTAGGAGAACATTGGGTGCATGAAGCTAGAGGAGGGTCTTAATACCCATACCCATGATGACACACTTCCTCAAATAAGGCAACACCTTTTCAAAGAGGTCACACCTCCTAATAGTGCCTCTTCTGAGCCAAGCATATTTAAACCATCACATTCCACTCTCTGGCCCCCTTAGGTTTATTCAAACACAGGAGTCCATGGAAGTCATACTTAATCATAGAAATAATGAAAAATAACACAATGAAAAAATCTACATAGTCTATAGCAGTTTCAACAATGTTAAAAGTCCAAAGTTCAATGTCTTTTCTTAGATTCATACAATTTCTTAATTGTAATCCTTTATAAAGCCAAAAATACTGGAACAAAGTAAGTCAGAAAACCAGCTGAACAGTCTGTCTGCCTCCCAGGAGGTCCAAAGTAACAATGGACACAGGTGAGAATATTGCCCAAATACCTACAGTAACTGGGTTATTCACAGAACCCAGCTGATGCAAGAATCAAGCTCCATCTTCCTTCTGGTCTACTCCTCTGCCTGGGCAAGATCAGAAGGCCAGATACCCTCTCAAACCCTACAACCTGACTGTCTCCCAGAAGGATCACAGTAACCAGTGACACAGGAGGCCCACACAAACCAGAGACAGCACTGCCAGTCTCCCAGAAGATCAGTTCTAACCCATGTCACACAGGTCGACTTGCCTCATTAAAGTCCAGCTTCAATTAACCCCAAAGATAACCAGTTGTCAAGAGGCAAGGGCAAGATCATAAGCTACATAACACAATGCAAGTCAGCAGTATCAGAATCCAATTCTCCCACCACGGCAAATGTTGGATACCCCAACATGCTTAAAGGCAAGATTCTGACCTAAAATCCAATCTCATGAAAATGGTAGAAGCCTTTAAGGATATAAATACCAGCATAAAAGAAATACAGGAAAACACAAACATGTAGAAGCTCTTAACAAGGAAATAAATAAATCTCTTAAAGAAGTTGAAGAAAATACAATCAAGCAGGTGAACAAATTGAACAAAACAGTCTAAGAACCTTCTCCAAAACTGACCATATAATCAGACACAAAACCAGACTCAACAGATAAAAGAAGGTTGAAATAATCCCATGCATTCTGTCAGATCACCACAGACTAAGGCTGGACTTCAATAAAAACAAAAACAATAGAAATACCACATACTTATGGAAACTGAACAACTTGTTGATCAATTATTACTTGAATGAAATGAAAGACTTTCTAGAATTCAATGAAAATGAAGACACAAAATACTCAAACTTCTAGGCCACAATGAAAACACTCTTAAGAAAATACATAGCACTAAGTGTTTTCATAAAGAAATAGAAGAGATCCTGTAAAAGCAATTTAACAATACACCCAGGAGCTCTAGAACAGAAAGAATTAAATATACTCAAGAGGAAGAAACTACAGGACATAGGCAAACTCAGAGCTGAAATCAACCAGTTAAAAACAAAGAGAAAGATACAACAAAACAACAAAACCAGCTGCTGGTTCTTTGAGAAAATCAACAAGATAGATAAGCCCTTATGCAATCTAACTAAAGGGTACATACAAGAGAGAGAGAGAGAGAGAGAGAGAGAGAGAGAGAGAGAGAGAGAGAATCCAAATTAACAAAAGCAGAAATGAAAAGGGAGACATATCAAAAACTGAGGAAATTAAAAATGACCAGAACCTACTGCAACAGCCTATACTCAGCAAAACTGAAAAATCTAGATGAAATGGATGATTTTCTAGACAGATACCACAAACAAAAGTTTAATAAAGATCAAGTAAACTACCTAAACTTACTCATAACCCCTAAGAAAATAGAAATAGTCAGTAAAACATCCCACCACCACCAACAAAACCATGGCCTGATGGTTTAAGTGCAGGATTCTACAAGACCTTCAAAGAAGAACTAATACCAATACTCTTCAAACTATTTCCCTAAGTAGAAACAGAAGGATTACTATGTAATTCATTCTATTAAGCCACAGTATCTCTGATACCTAAATCTCACAAATACTTCAAAAAGAAAGAGAACTTAAGCCAATTTCACTTATGAATATTCATGTAAAAATACTCTATAAATTTCATGCAAACCTAATCCAGTCATATACCAAAACTATCATTATCCACAATCAAGTAGACTTTATCCCAAGAATGCAAGAACAGTACAATTTATGAGAAATCCATCAACCTAATACAATATATAAGCAAACTCAAGAAAAAAATCACACGATCATCACATTAGATGCTGTAAAAGGCTTTGATAAAATACAACACCCCTTCATGTCTTGGAGAGATTCATAGCATATACCTAAATATAATCAAAGTAATATATAGCAAATCAACAGCCAACATCAAATTAAATGGACAGAAACTAGAGCCAATCTCAATAAAAATCCTGAGCAACACTGATCACTCTCTCTCTATCTATTAAATATAGTACTTGAAGTTCTAGCTAGAGCTATTAGACAACAAACAGGAATCAAGGAGATACAAATTGGAAAGGAAGAAGTCAAAGTATCACAATTTGCAGATGAAATGATAATATACATAAGTAATACCCCAAATTCCACCAGTGATACAGTTAAAAAACAGCTTTAGCAAAGTATCAAAATATAAAGTTAACTCGAATCAGTAGTCATCCTTTATACTAACGATAAACAGTCTGAGAAAGTAATTAGTAAAACAACACCCTTCATAATAGCCACAAATAGTATAAAATATCTTGGTGCAACTATTACCAAACATGTAAAGAATCAGCTTGGCAAGATTGTCAAATGCCTAAAGAATGAAGTCAAAGAAGACCTCAGAAGATGGAAAGATTTCCCATGCTCATAGATTGGTAGGATTAACATAGTGAAAAATGGCATCTTACCAAAAGGAATCAATGAATCGCCCAACATTGGAAAGAGAGAACTCGAAAAGTCCACCTCCAGTATATTGGCCTCAAGTGGAAGGACAGGGTTACTAACCCACAGTTAAAATTTCTGACCCAGAATTGTTTCTGTCCAAAAAAACTGTAGGGACAAAAATGGAGAAGAGACTGAAGGAAAGGCTGTCCAGTGATCAGTCCAAGTTGAGATCCATCTAATGGGTGAGGCACCAAAGCTGACACTATTACTGATGTTACGGTGTGCTTGCAGATGGGAGCCTAGCATTACTGTCCTCTGACAGGCCATACCAATAGGTGACTAGGACAAAAGCAGATACCCACAACCAACCATTGAACTGAAGTCAGAGATCCCTTCGGGTTGGGGAAAAAATGAAAAAACTGAACTCAAGGGTGATCCCATAGGAGGAGAGTGAATCTTAACTAACCTGAACCCCAGGGAACTCCCAGAGACAGAGACACCAATCAGGCAGCATATAGGGACTGGTCTGAGACCCTAGACACATATATAGCAGAGGTTTGCATGGACTTGTCTCAGTGGTAAAAGATGTACTTAATTCTTGAGAGAATTGAGTCACTAGGGAGTGGGGAGGCCTGTTTTAGTGAAGCACCCTCTCGGAGGCAAGAGTGAAGAGGAATGGGATGAGGAACTGTGGTACTTAGGGTTAACAGCTTGGAGCACCAAACACTAAACACAAGAAACTGGACTATATCTTATGATACAGTAAGACAATGATCTGACAAAGAGCCTATAGACTGTCTCTCTTTATCTACACTCTGTTCTAGCTAACACAGCCTGATTTAGGAAGACCAGATGTCCAGGAGAATGAATGGAAATATGCAGCCTTGCAAGGAGGGATATCAAGTCAATCTTCCTTTTTCAGTGATATTCATGCTTTGTCCCTTGAGTCCTCCTTGTTACTTAACTTCTAAAGGGTTTGTGCATTGCAGCATGGTTATTATTTACTTTATGGCTAATATCTATTTACTAATGAGAACATACCATATTTGTCTTTCTGAACCTGTTATGTCACATAGGATGATCTTTTCTAGTTCCATCTACTAGCCTGCAAATTTTATGATGTCATTGGTTTTAATCACTGAGTAACAGTGCATTGTATAAATGTATTACATATTCTTTGTTCATTCTTTGGTTGAGAGACCTCTAGGTTGTTTCCAGTTTCTGGTTTTTATGAATAATTCTGCTATGAACATAGTTGAACAAGAGTTCCTATGCTATGGTGGAACATCCTTTGGATATATGGCCAGGAATCTTACATTTTGGTATTGAGGAAGATAACTTTCAAGTTTTCTGAGAAACTACCAAATTGATTTCCAAAGTGGCTGAATAAGTTTTCCCTCAGAGCGAAGCAGACTGTATAGGGGACAGAATGATGATAGGAAGAGGAGAAATTAGGTGTGGGATGGACAGAGGGGAATGCTATTGAGAATTGGAGGTGGGAATACCTCTGGGTTGAATTAAAAACCCAAGTCAAATAAAGTTTCCAGCAATCTATGAGGATGACCCTAGATAAGACTCCTAGCAATAGGAGGCATATATTCAGAACCAGCTATCTCCAGTAAACAGGTAAGACTTCCAGTGGAGATTTTGGGAAAGCCAACCAGCCACAAAACATTCAACCTACTATTGCTCTGGCCCACAATTTTGCAGGAGTAAATATGGAGCAGAAATTGAAGGAATGGTCTCAATGAGTGGTCAAGGTTGAGATCCAAGCCATGACACTATTAATGATATTCTGCTATACTTGCAGACAGGAGCATAGTATAAGCATCGTCAGAGAGGAATTATCTAGCAAATGATGGAAGCAGATGCAATAACATATAGCCAACTATTAGATGGATCCAGCCAGTGGCAGAGTGGGGAAAAGATTGTAGGAGACAGAAGGGTCAAGGCCACCACAAGTAAACCTACAGAATCAACTAACTTGGGCTCATAGATGATCACAGAAACTGAACTGTCAACTAGAGAGTATATATATGTGGCACTAACCTAGGTCCTTTACACATTTGTAACAGTAGTGTAGCTTGTTTGTCCTGTGGGACTATTAAACATGGAAGCAGGGGATATCTCTGACTCTATTGCCTGCTTTTGAGAACCCTTTCTCCCACTGGGTGTCTTGTCTTACCTCAATAGGAGAATATGAACTTTGTCTTACTGCAACTTGATATGCCAAGGCTAGATGATATTCATAGGAGGCCTCCACATTTCTGAAGAGAAAGGGAGGAGAAATGGATGGGTGAGAGGAGGTTAAGAGGAATGACTTGAGGGAGAGAAAAAAGGGAAAACTGCAGTTGGAATGAAAATTATTTATTTATGTATTTATTTAGGTTTCAAAATAATTCATGTCTAAATTCTTTGTCATTGCTCACTATACTAAGGTTTAGCTTATATTTTGATAAACGAAGAAATACAAGAAACTGTAAGGATCAGGAAATTAAATTTGCCAGTATCTCTATGGAGCATATTTATTATTTAAAGTTTTATTTTGATACAGAAAGAGTTTTAATTCAGAAAACCTTATTATTTTAACAAACAACAGAGATAAAAGCTGCAAACCCTGAAAGTTATGAACTTGCTATCAACTTCAAAACATGATTAGAACATTCATGTTAATGGTAAGTCAACTCATAAATTAATAAATTCTTTTTTATCATTTTCCTTTTGTTTAACTTATTCATTTTACATCCTGCTCACTACCCCTTTCCCAGTCACCCCCTCCCAAAAACCTTCACTCATGCCCCTTCCCTTTCTAATCTGAGCATGTGGCAATCTCCTGGATATTTTCCTACCCTGGCACATCAAGTCTTTGTGATGTTAGGCACATTCTCTCCCACTGAAGCCAGAAAAGCAAGTCTAGCTAGAAGAACATATCCCACCTAAACACAACAGCTGTTTGCATATCTTACACTCTAGTTGTATAGGACCCATATGAAGACTGTACTCCACATTGGTTACATATGTGCAGTGAAGCCTAGGTCCAGTCTATGCATATTTTTTGGTTGGTGGATCAGTCTCTGAGAGTTTCAAGGTCCAGGTTAGTTGAGTATGCTGGTCTTCCTTCGGAGTTCCAATTCACATAGATACCATAATCTTTCCTTCTGTTGTTTCATAAGAGTCCCCAAGCTCCATTCACTGTGTGGCTGTGGATGTCTACATCTGTATGAGACAGCTGATAGGTGGATCCTCTCAGAGGATAGACATGAAAGACTCCTGTCTGCAAGCATAACAAAGTATCATTGATACTGTCACAGATTGGCACTTGCCCATGAAATGGGAATCATGTTGAGGCCTGTTATAGGTTAGCCATTCCCTCGATCTCTACTCCATCCTCTATCCTTCCATTTCTTGTAGACAGGATAAATTTTGGATTGAAAACTTTGCAGGTGGGTTTGTGCTCCTATAATTCCATCAGGGTTTCTGCTTTGGTACAGGAGGTGGCCTTTTCATTTTTCATATCCCAAATGCTGTGAGTCACAGCTACGACCATTCCTATTGATTTCTGTGTGCCTTCCTTATCCCAGGTCTCTGCGTCTTCCTAGAGATGGCCCCTACCTCCCCACACCTGTCAGCTGCACATTTCCATTCATTACCAAGGCCATCTGGCCATCTATCCTGTCCATCCCCACATCTAATCCTGAAATTACCCCCATTCCCCTCCTCATCCCCTTTTCCACCCAGTTTCCTCCATCCAGCTGCCTTTAATGACTATTTCTTCCACTTTCTAAGTGAAATTCAAATATACTTGATTGTGTCATTCTTCTTGTTTAGCTTTTTTTGGTCTCTGGAATATAACATGGGCATCCTGTATTTTATGTCTAATATCCACTTATAAATGTGTACATACCATACATGTCCTTTAGGTTTTGGATTAACACACTCAGGATGATATTCACAAGTTCTATCCATTAGCCTGCAAAACTAATGATGTCTTTGTTTTTAATAGATTAATATCATTCTATTCTGTAGATGTACTACATGTTTTGGGTTTTTTTTTTTTGACAATTCTTCAGTTGAGTGACATCTAGGTTGTTTGTGGTTCCTGGTTATTATAAATAAAACTGCAATGAGCACAGTCGAGCAAGTGTCTTTGTGTGATGGCAGAACATCTTTTGAATATATGTCTAGGAGAGGTATAGCTGGTTATTATGGTAGAACTATTACCAGTATTCTGAGGAAATGCCAAATTTATTTCCAAAGTTGTTGTACAAGTTTTCACTCTCACCAACAGCAAGTGAGTTTTCCCCTTGCTCCACCTATGTGCTTGTATCACCTGAGTTTTTATCCTAGCCATTTTAACTGATGTAAGATTGAATTTTAGAGTTGTTTTGATTTATATTTCCCTGATGACTAAAGAGTTTCAACATTTCTTTAACTTGTTCTCTGCCATTGGAGCTTTCTATGTTGAGAATTCTCTTTTTAGTTCTGTACACCAGGCTTTAATTGGGTTATTTGGGTTATTGTTGTCTATATTCTTGAGTTCTTTGTAAATTGTACATTATTAGCTCTTGGTCACATGTAAGGTTGATGAAGAATGTTTTTTTTCCAAATCTGTAGGTTGCCATTTTGCCCTATTGACAAAGTTCTTTGCCTTACAGAAGCTATAGAGTTCCATAAGGTCACATTTATCGATTTTTGATCTTTGAGCCTGAGACATTGTTGTTCTGTTCAGAAAATTTTCTCCCGTACTAATGTATTCAAGGCTATTTTCAACTTTCCCTTCTACCACATTCTGTGTGTCTGGTTTATGTTGAAGTCCTTGAACAACTTGGACTTGAATTTTGTGTACAGTACTACATGTAAACATCTAGTTAGACCAGAATCATTGTCAAAAAAATCTTTCTTTTTTCCACTGTATCAGCTTGCAATCCCACCAACAATGGAGGAGTGTGCTTCTTTCTCCAAATCCTCACCAACATCTGCTGTCACCAGAGATTTTGGTCTTAGCCATTCAGACTGGTATGAGGTGGAAATTCAGGGTTGTTTTGATTTGCATTTTCCTGATTAATAAGAATGTTGAACATTTCTTTAGGTGCTCCTTGGCCATTTCAGTATCCTCCATTGAGAATTCTTTGTTTATCTCTGTATCCCATTTTTAATAGGGTAATTTGTTTGTCTGGAGTCTAATTTCTTGAGTTCTTTATATATATTTGATATTAGTCCTCTATCAGATGTAGGATTGGTAAAGGTATTTTCATAATCTGTTGGTAGCCATTTTGTCCTATTGACAGTGTCCTTTGCCTTACAAAATCTTTGCAATTTTATGAGGTCCTATTTGTCAAATCTTGATCTTAAAGCATAAGCCATTGGTGTTCTGGTCAGAAAAATTTCCCCTGTGACTAGGTATTCAAGGGTCTTCCCCATCTTCTCTTCTATTAGTATCAGTGTATCTGATTTTATGTGGAAGTCCTTCATCTATGTAGACTTGAGCTTTGTATAAGTAGATACGTAGGGATCAATTTGAATTCTTCTACATACTGACTGCCAGTAAACCATCACCTTTAGTTAAAAATGCTGGGTTTTTTTTTTCATTGGATGGTTTTAGCTCCTTTGTCTAAGATCAAATGACCAGATGTATGTGGGATCATTTCTGAGTCTTCAATTATATTCCATTGATCTTTTTGCCTGTCTCTGTACTATTATCATATAGTTTTTATCACTATATCTCAGTAATACAGCTTGACATCAGGGATGTTGATTCCCGCACAAGTTCTTTTATAGTTGAGAATAGTTTTCACAATCCTGGATTTTTTGTAATTCCAAATGAATTTGAAAATTGCTTTTTCTAATTCTATGAAGAATGGAATTGGAATTTTGATGGAGATTGCATTGAATCAATAGATTGCTTTTGACAAGATGGCCATTTTTATTATATTAATCCTGCCAGTCCATGAGCATGGGAGATCTCTTCATCATTTGAGATCTTCTTCAATTTATTTCTTCAGAGACTTAATGTTCTTGTCATACAGAGCTTTCACTTGTTTGTTTAGAGTCACACCAAAGTGTTCTATATTATTTGTGACTATTGTGAAGGGTGTTGTTTCCCTAACTTATTTCTCAGCCTGTTTATTTTTGAGTATAGGAAGGCTCCTGATTTGTTTGAGTTAATTTTATATCCAGTCGCTTTGCTGAAGTTGTTTACCAGGTTTAGGTGGGGGGTCTCTGGTAGAATATTTGGGGTCACAAGTGTATTATCATAGTATCTGATAATAGTGATATCTTGACTACTTCTTTCCAAATTGTATTCCTTTGACCTCATTTTGTTGTCTAATTGCTCTGGGTAGGTCTTCAAGTACTATATTGAATAGGTAGGTAGAGAGTGGGCAGTCTTGTCTAGTTCCTGATTTTAGTGGGATTGCTTCATGTTTCTCTCTATTTAGTTTGATACTGGTTACTGGTTTGCTGCAAATTGCTTTTACTATGTCCAGGTATGGCCCTTGAATTCCTGATCTTTCCAAGTCTTTTACTATGAAGGAGTGTTGAATTTTGTCAAATGCTTTTTCAACATCTAATGAGATGATAATGTGGTTTTTTTTTTATTTTGAGTTTATTTATTATGATGATGGATTTCAGTATATTGAACCATCCCTTCATTCCTGGGATAAAACCTACTTGATTGTGATGGATGATTGTTTTGATATGTTCTTGGATTTGATTTGTGAAAATTTTATTAAGTATTATTACAATAATATTCATATTAGAAACTGGTCTGAAGTTCTCTTTCTTTTTTGGGTCTTTGTGTGGTTTAGGTATAAGCGTAATTGTGACTTCATAGAATGAGTTGGGTAGTGTTCCTACTGTTTATATTTTGTGGAATAGTGTGAAGAATATTAGGTCCTCTTTGAACGTCTGATAGAATTCTGCACTAAAACTATCTAGTCCTGGGCTTTTATTAGTTGGGAGACTTTTAATGATCGCTGCTATTTCTTTAGGGTTTAGAGGACTATTTATGTGGTTTCTCTGATCCTGATTTAACTTTTGTGTCTGGTATCTGTCTAGGAAATTGTTCCTTTCATTCAGATTTTCCAGTTTTGTTGAGTATAGGCTTTTGTAGTAGGATCTGATTTTTTTTTTTTTTTTTGCCGTCAGTTTCTGTTGTTATGTGTCCTTTTTCAGTTCAGATTTTATTAATTTGAATACTGTCTTTGTGCCCTCTGGTTAGACTCCCTAAGGGTTTCTCTATCTTGCTGATTTTCCCAAAGAACCAGCTCTTGGTTTTGTTAATTCTTTTTATAGTTCATATTGTTTCTACTTGGTTGATTTCAGCCCTTAGTTTATTATTTCCTGCTGTCTACTCCTCTTGGGTGCATTTGCTTCTTTTTGTTCTAGAGATTTCAGGTTTGTTGTCAAGCTGCTAGTTTGGGCTCTCTCCAGATTCTATTTGTAGGCATTTAGAGCTATGAGTTTTCCTCTTAGCACTACTTTCACTGTGTTCCACAAATTTTGATATGATTGTCCTCATTTTCATTAAATTCTGAAAAGTCTTTAATTTCTTTCTTTATTTTTTCCTTGACCACATTATCACTGAGTAGAGTGTTGTTTAGTTTCCACATGAATGTGGGCATTCCATTGATTTTATCATTATGGAAGACCAGCCTTAGTCCCTGGTTATCTGATAGGATGAATGGGATTATTTCAATCTTCTTGTTTTTCTTGAGGCCTGTTTTGTGATGAATTGTATGGTCAATTTTGGAGTAGGTACCAAGAGGTGTTGAGAAAAAGGTATATTCTTTTGTTTTGGGATGGAATGTTCTATAGATTTCTGTTAAATCCATTTGGTTCATAACTTCTGTTTGTTTCATTGTGTTTCCATTTAGTTTTTGTTTCCATGATCTGTCCATTGCTTAGTGTGAGGGTGTTGAAGTCCCTCACTAATATTGTATGAGGTGCAATGTGTGCCTTGACTTTTAGTAAAGTTTCTTTTATGGATTTGGGTGTCTTTGCATTTGGAGCATAGATGTTCAGAATCGAATGTTCATCTTGGTAGGGTTTTCCTTTGATGAATATTAAGTGTTCTTCCTCATCTTTTTGCATAACTTTTGTTTGAAAGTCAATTTTATCTGATATTAGAATAGCCACTCCAGCTTGTTTCTTGGGATATTTGATTGGAAAATTGTTGTCCATCCTTTTATTCTAAGGTAGTGTCTGTCTTTGTTACTGAACTGCATTTTGTGTATGCAGCAAAATGCTGGGTCCTGTTTACCTATCCAGTCTCTTAGTCTATGTCTTTTTATGTTAAGATCTATTAAGACGATCCAGCTATACTACTCCTGGGCATATACTCAGAAGATGCTCCAACATATAAAAAGGACATATGCTCCACTATGTTCATAGCAGCCTTACTTATAATAGCCAGAAGCTGGAAAGAACGAAGATGTTCCACAACAGAGGAATGGATACAAAACAATGTGGTACATTTACACTCAGCTATTAAAAATAATGAATTCGAGAAATTTTTAGGTAAATGGATGGAAATAGAAATTATTATTCTGAGTGAGTAAATCCAATCACAAAAGAACACACATGGTATTTACTCACTGACAAGCGGATGTTAGCCCAAAAGCTTAGAATAGCCAAGACGCAACTCACAGACCACACGAAGCTCATGAAGAAGGAAGACCAAGTAGGGATGCCTCAGTTCTACTTAGAATGAGTAACAAAAATACTAAAGGGAGCAAATATGGAAACAAAACGTGGGGCAGAAACTGAAGGAGACCATTCCACCTGGGTATCCATCCCATGTACAGTCACCTAAGCTAGACACTGATGTGGATGGCTGGAAGTGCATGCTGACAAGAACAAGATATAGCTGTCTCCTTAGAGGTCTGCGAGAGACTGACACATTCAGAGGACAATTGCTCACAGCTAACCACTGATATGATCAAGGGTTTCCCAATGGAGAAGTTAGAGAGAAGACTGAAGGAGCAGAAAGGATTTGTGGCCCCATGAGGAAAGCAACAATACCAACCAACCAGAGCTCTCCATGGTCTAAACCACCAGCCTCGGAGCACATAGGGAGGGACCCATGATTCCAGCTGTATATGTAGGGGAGGATGGCCTTGTCGGGCATAGGTGGGAGAGAAGATTCTTGGTCCCATGAAAAACAAACACAGAGTGGGGGAGGAATGTGAAGGTTGGGAGGGGGTAGTGGGGAGGGGGATAGGTGGGGGCACAGCCTCATAGAAACATGAGGAGGGGGGATGGGATAGAAGGTTTCTGGGTGGTGGGAGGAAGTGGGGTAAGGGAATAAAATCTGAAATGTAAAAATAATACCCGATAAAAGAAAAAAAATTTTAAAAAAAGATCTATTAAGAAAAAGTGATTGTTGCTTCCTTTTATTCTTTGTTGTTAGAGGTGGAATTATGTTTTTATGTTCTTTATTATGTGTGTGCTTTATTATGTTCTTTGGGGTTTGATGAAAGACTTTTTTTTCTTTCTTTTTCTATGTTGTTGTTTTCTCCCTTGTGTTCAAGTTTTCCATCTATTAACCTTTTTAGGACTGGATTTGTAAAAACATATTGTGTAAATTTGTTTTTTTATGGAAAATCTTGGTTTCTCCATATATATTAATTGAGGATTTTGCTGGATATACTAGCCTGGGCTGGCATTTGTCTATATGATATCTGTCTAAAATCTTCTGGCCTTTATGATGTCTGCTGAGAATTCTGTAGTAATTCTTACAGGTCTGCCTTCATATGTTACTTGACCTTTTACCCTTACTGCTTTTAATATTCTTTCATTGTTTTATGCATTTGGTGTTTTTGTTATTATATGATGGGAGGAAATTTTTTTCAAATCCAGTCTACTTGGAGTTCTGTAGGCTTCTTGTATGTTCTTGGTCATCTCTTTCTTTAGGTTATGGAAGTTGTCTTCTATAAATTTGTTGCAGATATTTATTGACCCTTTAAGTTAGAAATCTTTACTCTCTTATATATCTATTATTCTTAGATTTTGTCTTCTCAATTGTCCTGTATTTCTTAGATGCTTTGAGTTAGAACCTTTTTGCATTTTGCATGTGTCAATGTTTTCTATGATATCTTCTGCACCTGAGATTCTCTCTTCTATCTCTTGTATTCTGTTGGTGATGCTTATCTATGACTCCTGATCTCTTTCCTAAGTTTTCTATCTACAGGGTTGTCTCCCTTTGTGATTTTTTTTTTTGTTTCTATTTGCATTTTTAGATTCTGGGTGGTTTTATTCAATTCTTCACCTGATTGTTTCTGTTTTCCTGTAATTCTTTAAGGAAATTTTGTGTTTTCTCTTTCATGCCTTCTACCTGTTTACTGGTGTTCTCCTGTATTTATTTAAGGGAGTTATTTATGTCCATATAAAGTCCTCTATCATCATCAAGAGAAGTGATTTTAAATCTGAATCTCACTTTTTTTTTTTTTTTTTTTTGGTGTTATGGGGTATCCAGGACTTGCTATGGCAGAACTTGATTCTGATGATGCCAAGTAACCTTGGTTTCTATTGTTTATGTTATTGTGCTTGCCTCTTGCCATCTTGTTATCTCTTGTGCTACCTGCCCTTGCTGTCTCTGACTAGAGCCTGTTTCTACTGTTTTTCTGATTGTGTCTGAACTCCTCAGAATCCAGCTGTCTCTGTATTTCTTTGATTCTGGGATCCTATGATCCAGAGATCCTGGATGTGTCAGAGCTCCTGGGAGTTCAGCTTCCTCAGGGTTTTGTGGGGCTGGCTTCAGAGTCAGTGCCCAAGGTCTGTTCAGGCATCAGCTCAGACGAGAAGGAACACATGACACTGGGAAGGTTGGTGTTCCTGTGTCCCTGGATCCTGGTGACCCCAGTTACTCCCAGTATTGGGGAAGATGTTGTGGCCTTCTCATCTATGATCCTGGGCATTTTAGAGCACCCGGGAGTCAAGATTACTCTGGATGTTTTGGTGCTTGGTGTGGAGCCAGTGCCCAAGGTTTTCTCAGGGCACTGGCTCAAATTGAAAGGACTCTGTGAATTTTTTTTTTTTTTTAGTTTGTATATATGGTGGATTAAGTTGATGGATTTTTATATTGAAATGTTCTTGCTTCCCTAGGATGACATCTACTTGATCATAATGGATGATGTGTTTGATGTGTTCCTGGATTTGGTTTCCCAATATTTTATTAAGTATTTTTGCATCAAAGTCCATAACAGAAATAGGTATAAAGTCCTCTTTCATTATTGAGTCTTTGTGTTTTAGGTATCAGGTTGACATGAATTTGGCAGTGTTCCTTTTGTGGAATAGTTTGAAGAATATTAACCCTACTTCTTCCTTGAATATCTGATAGAATTCTGCACTACCATCATGTGAGCCTGGGTTATTTTTTAGATCATGAGATTTTAATGATTGTTTCTATTTCTTTAGGGTTTATAGGGCTATTTAAATAGTTTACTCAATCTTGAATTGACTTTGGCAAGTTGTACCTCTAGAAAATCTTCCATTGCAATAAGAGTTTCCATTTTTTTGTAGTACAGTCTTTTGAAGTAAGACCTAATGATTATATGAATTTCCTCAGTGTGTCTTGTTATGTCTCCCTTTTCATTACTTATTTTGTTTACTTGGATACTATCTCTCTGTCTTTTACTTAGTTTGACTAAAGTTTTGTGAAATGGAAACTTAGGGTTTCTTTGGAAAGTCAGTTCTGTTGAATGGTGTTCTGATGTGGCAAACACATGAAATAACACTTCACTGAGGTGGACATAGATGAAAGAATGTTTTGCATAAACAAGCATGTAAAAAGTCATATGATGAAGAAAACTTACTAATGGCACACATGTATTGGTTCACCTTACATTGCAAAGTTGAGCTCCATTTATTCGGACTCCATAAAGTGAAATGCACCAAAAAACTTCTAGAGGTATACTGTGCATTTTTTGCTGCTTTTGCAGCCTTGAGCTGATTAGCAGAGTGACATCAACTGAAGTAGACCCATGCAGAAAGAAGATATGTGGTGAGACAAGACCCATGGAGAATTTGTGATTTTGTAAAAAGAGTATAAATAGGGCTCCAGGGACAGTGACTGGGGCTGAGCTTGCCTTGCCTGTAAACCTAGTTGGACAATGCTTGTTGGATTTGAGTCCGATCTTTCTCTTTGCTGAGAGATGTAAAGCCTAAAACATTTCCTGGTGTTCCTGTTGGCACTGGTTCCTCCAGGCTGAGGCCTGCTCTCTCTGCTACCACTGCTGATTCATGTTTGCTATCCTGATTCTATCAAACCAGACTACTAGTATACTGTTGCAGTGTTTCTGAGTAGATCAAGTTACCACTGATGACCTATGAAATGAACTACCAATATCCTGACAACATATATCAGATTTGCTCCAAAGAACTATTTCTAAACAGGTCCTCTTCCCCTGTATCCTTTCATTTCCACTACCTCTTGAAAGTGGTAGGCTAGAAGGGAGGTGAAACAGTTAAAGAACCACCATTAAATGTAGACTTTAAAAAAATTAATGTTACAGATTTGTTTATTTTGCTGATTTATTTAAAAAAAACAGTTCTTGGTTTTGTTAATTTTTTGTATTGTTTTATTTCTTTCTAACTGCTTGATTTCGGCTCTAATTTTGGTTATTATCTGACTTCCACTCTTCTGTGGTATGTTTGCCTCTTCTTTTTGTTTTTTATTTTTCCTAGAGCTTTCAGGTATACTTTTAAATTGCTGGTATGGGATCTTTCTAATTTCATTATGGAGGCATTTATTACTATGAAATTTTCTCTTAACACTGCTTTCATTGTGTCCTATAAATTTGGTTATGCTGTACCTTTCATTGAATTCTAGAAAGTTTTTAATTTCTTTCTTTATTTCTTCCCTGACCCCTAGACTAGATAAATGTTAAATTTCCATGAGTGTATAATCTTTCTTGTGTTTCTGATGAAGTCCAGCTTTAGTCCATGTTGTCCCACTAAGATTCAATGCATTATTTCAATTTTTCTTATATCAGCTGAGGTTTGCTTTGTAACTGACTATGTGTTCAATTTTGGAATAGAACCCATGAGATGCTGAGAAGTAGGTATATTCTTTTGTGTTAGACAAAATATTCTATAGATGTCTTTTAAGTACATTTTATTCATAATGTCTATTTTGTTATTTCTCTGTTTAGTTTGTCTGCATGCCCTGCCAATTGGTAAGAGTAGGGTATTGAAGTCTGCTACTATTAATGTACTTTGTTCAATGTGCAATTAAAGATTTAGCAATGGTTCTTTTACAAATATGGGTTCCCTTGTGTTTCAGGCACAGATGTTCAAAATTGAGATATCATTTTGATAGTTTTTTTCTTTTGATGAGTTTGAAGTGTCTTTTCCTGTCTCTTTTGATTAATTTTGGTTAAAAGTCTATTTTATTACACATTAGAATGGCTACTCCAGCTAGCTTCTTGGGACTGTTAATTGGAACATTTTTCCCACCCCTTTACTCTAAGGTATGTTTATATTATCTTTATTGCTGAGATATGTTTCCTATGTGTAGCATAATGATAGATCCTGTTTTTGCATCCATTATGTCAGCCTGTTTATTTTTATTGGTAAATTGAGTGTATTGATGTTGAGAGATATTAATGACCAATGATTGTCATTTCCTGTTGTTTTGATGTTAGTGGTGTTAGTGTGTGTGTGTATGTGTGTGTGTGTGTGATATTAATGACCAATTATTGTTATTTCCTGTTATGTTGACATTAGTGGTGTTAGTGTGTGTGTGTGTGTGTGTGTGTCTGTATATGCACATGTGTGTTTATGTGGGATTACCTTATTTTTGCTGGTATGGAATTATTTATCTCCTGTGTTTTCTTGGACATAGTAAACTTCCCTGAATTGGAGTGTTCTCTCTAGTATTTTCTATAGGGCTCAATTTGAAGATAACTATTGTTTAAATTTAGATTTGTCTTGAAGCATATTGTTTTTCCATTTATGGTGATTGAGAGTTTTGCTTGGTATAGTAGTCCAGGTTGGCTTTTTTTTTTTTTTTTTTTTTTTTTTTTTTGGTTTCAATGTATCTGTCCAGGCTTTTCTAGCTCTTTGAGTCTCTGTTGAGAAGTTGGGTATAATTTTGCTAGGTCTGCATTTGTATGTTACCTGAACTATTTCCCTTGCTGCTTTTAATATTTTTTTTGTCATATAGATTTTGTGTTTTGATTATTATGTGGCTGGAGGATTTTCTTTTCTGGTTCAGACTAATTGGTGTTCTATAAGTGTCTTGTGTAGTTATAGGCATCTCTTTCTGTAGTTTGGAAACTTTTTTTTTAGTTTGTTGAAAATATTTTCTGGGCCTTGGAGTTGAGTTTCTTCATCTTCTTTTATTTTTGTTTTGTTTTCATTGGATATTTTATTTACATTTCAGATGTTATCCCCTTACCCTATATGCCCCCCCACAGGAACTCCCTATCCCATCCCTCCTTCTTCTGCTTCTATGAAGATGTGCCCCCACCTACCTTTCACTCTCACCTTACTGTAGGAGGAGCTAACATAGCAGGAGTAAGGCGAGAAAGAGGAGGATTAAATGAGAGGAAGAGAAGGAGAAAAGGAAGAGGAGAAGCTAGGGGAGACAGAGAAAGAGAGAAGTGGACATGGGAGCTGATGTTTGCTTGCCTGTAGCAGTCAAATGTAGGTGGTATATCTAGGTTGGGTATTTGGTTACACCTCTGGTTGTAAGAGTATCTTGTTATTGATCATTACTAAATATATAAGCTTATGGATAATCTAAACATTAGAGTTTCATCTGTCCTGAGCCCATGTGGTTGGCAGGATGGTCCAGGCACTGCCCAGCCTTACAGAGACAGCATGGAAGATTGGCAGAGCCATCTCCCACACTGACATCTTGTGGGTGGCAGGGCTGGTGTTTCTAGCTGGCCATTTCTAGCTGTGGTGCACACGTGGCCTCTTGCCACTTGGCTGAGCTAGGCAGAGACACCATAGTCAGCCTGACTGTTGCTCATTTTTAAATGATTACTACAACACCTTCCACCCTCAAATTCCCCCAAACTTGCTGTCCAGCCCTCATGGGATCAAGGATCTCTTCTTCCACCTATGTCCAACAAAGCCATCTTCCCTTACATATACAGCTGACGCCATGGGTCCATCCCTATTTGCTCCCAGGCTGCTGCTTTAGACCGTAGGATCTCTGGTTGGTTGGTATTGTTGCTCTACTCATGGGGCCACAAACCCTTTCAGCTCCTTCAGTCTTCTCTCTAACTCCTCTATTGGGAACCTCTTGATCAGTTCAGTGGTTAGCTGTGAACATCTGCCTCTAAATATGTCAGAATCTGGTAGACCTCTAAGGAGATAGCTATATCAGGCTGTAGAGAGCTGTGATCACGCTGGCACCTGACACTCGTGATTAAACAAGTAAAACTGCACATGTGCAGTGGCAAGGACCGCCTATCACCGCCCAACCCGGGGCATCACGTGGGAATTTGAGCAAGCAGTCAACCAGATATGTCCACCCCACTTTAGGGTGTATATAAAGCAGCGCCATGTTAGATTTTCTCTCTCTCCTCCTCCACGCTTGGGAATAAACACGTACTGCAGAAGGATCCTATGTGTCCGCGTGCTTTCTTGCCGGTGAGATGATTGAGCAGGCCACATCAGGCTCCTGTCAGCATGCACTTCCTGACATCCACATCAAAGTCTACCTTTGGTAACTGCACATGGGGTAGATACCCAGGTGGAATGGTCTCCAGACAGCCCCTCCTTCAGTTTCTGTCCCACACTTTGTCTCCATACTTGCTCCCTTGAATATTTTGTTACTCATTCTAAAAAGAACCAAAGCACTCACACTTGGTCTTCCTTTTTCATGAGCACTGTGAGTTGAATCTCTGGTATCTCAACCTTCTGGTCTAATATCCAATTATCAGTGAGTGAATACCATCTATGTTCTTTTGTGATTGGGTTACCTAACTCAGGATGCTATTTTCTTTAGTTCTATCCATTTACCTAAGAATTTCTTGAATTCATAGTTTTTAATAGCTGAATAATATTCCATTGTGTAAATGTAACACATTTTCTGTATGCATTCCTCTGTTGAAGAACATCTGAGTTCTTTCCAGCTTCTAGCTACTATAAATAAGACTGCTATGAACAAAGTAGAGCATATGACCTTGTTACATGTTGAAACATCTTCTGGGTATATGCCCAGAAGTGGTATAGCTGAGTCCTCAGGTAATGCTATGTCCAATATTCTGAGGAACCACCAGACTGATTTTCATAGTGGTTGTACCAGCTTGCAATCCCACCAACAATGGAGGAGTGTTCTTCTTTATTCACATCCTTGCCAGCATCTACTATCACCTGAGTTTTTTATCTTAGTCATTCTGACTGGTGTGAGGTGGAATCTCAGGCAGGAACATCAATGAAATAGAATTGAAGATCCAAAAATGAACCTGTACACCTATGGTCACTTCATATTTGACAAAGGAGCTAAAAACATCCAGTGGATAAACGATATCATTTTCAACAAATGGTGCTGATTCAACTGGAGGTCAGCATATAGAAGAATGAAAATGTACCACATTTTGATTCATTCTTATCTCCTTATACAAAGCTCAAGTCCAAGTGGTAAAGGAGCTTCACATAAAACCAGGATACACTGAAACTAATAAAAGAGAAGGTGTGGAAGACCCTCAAATACCTAGGCACAGGGGAAAAGTTCCTGAACAGAACACCAATGGCTTATGCTCTAAGATCAAGAATTGACAAATGGGACTTCATAAAATTGCAAAGCTTCTTTAAGGCAAAGGACACTGGCAATAGGACAAAACAGCAACCAAGAGATTAAGAAAAGATCTTTACCAGTCCTACATCTGATAGAGGACTAATATCAAATATATACAAAGAACTCAAGAAATTAGACTCCAGACAACCAAATAATCCTATTAAAAATGGAGGACAGAGCTAAACAAAGAATTCTCAACTGAGGAAACTCGAATGACTGAGAAGCACATAAAGAAATGTTCAGCATCCTTAGTTATCAGAAAATGAAAATCTTCTATTATTTATTTTAGCTTATGTCTTTTCATGATATTTTGGATTTCCTGGATTTTTGTGTCAGAAATTTTTTATATTTAACATTTTCTTTTGCTGATGTATTAATTTCTTCTATTATATCTTCTATGCCTGAGATTCTCTCTTTAATCTCCTGTTCTATTAGCTAGCATCTGTTGTTACTGTACTCTTCCCTAGGTATTCCAGCTTCAGGATTCCATCAGTCTCTGTTTCCTTTATTGATTCTGTTTCTACCTTAAGGACTTGCACAGTTTTATTTATTTCCTTCACTTGTTTAATTTTATTTTTTCTCTATTTTAAGGAATTTATCTGTTTCCTCTTTAAAAACCTCTACCTGTTTGTGTGTATTTTTATGTATTTTTTTAAGGGATTTATCCATTTCTTCTTTAAAGGCCTTTATAAGATTGGATTTAAGGTCATGTTCTTGTGATTTGGTTATGTTTGGATATCCAGGGTTTTTCTAGTTGGGTGCCTCTGTGCTGAAGCTATCATATTCCCTTGCCTTTTGTTTATAGTATTCTTTTGAGGGTATTTAGCCATCTGGATGGCTTTGATCCTAAAATGTTCCAGTTGTAATAAGTATTGAGAAGTAACTTGACCTAAATTGTCCTGGTTTGGCAGTTCTTTTGATGGATTTCTTTGAGCTGTGTGGTTCCAGGTCTGCAGGTCTGTATGGTTCAGGATACACTGGTTTGTATTGTTTAGAATACACAAGTTTGTATGTTTCCTGTCTTGGTGCCATTGAGGTAGTGGCTATTAGATACCAATATAAACATGTACCTATGACAGAGTCAAGGATTTGACTCAGGATACAACTCAAGGAGGGAAAGGTTATGGCTAAATTTATAATCTTATTTTACATTACTGTGTATAAGACATCTCATCTCATAGACAAGGTTCAGATAGGCTGCCAGTGTGGCAAGTGAGCTGGCTATTAAATGAACCTCATCTGGGACTACAGAAGCTAGCTCAGGAGAAATGCCAGCCCAACAGCATCTTGTATGGACAGGGAGTTTGCCTCAGATGATCACCACTCTGACACAACACACTCCTAGGCAGGTAGACCATGCCAGCCATGACCACTTCCTGGTTTCATACTACATGGGGTAGGTCATAACACTGTTAGTGTCAGCCCTCTGAGTTTTGCCCAATGGATATGTATGTTCTTGAGATTTTGTTACTCAGGATAAAAAAAGACAGGCTTCTTTTGTATCAAGAAATGGTTATTCAGTACTAACTAAATTAAATAAAAAGTACTTACATTTTCTTTATTCAAGTTAGAGAGTGTGTCAATGGTTTAGTGAAATCTGAATTCTTGCATTGGTTTTATCATTAGTTATCTTTGTGTGTGATCTTAACAAAGCTACCTAAACTTTTTAAAATTTCAGTAGTCTTCCTAATAAAGGAGCATATTATCAAATAATTTGCTAAATTTTTAGGAGTTGAAATTGTGCCTTGTCAGAATACAAACTGAGTAAAAGTATGATACTCTGGACTAGTCAATTAAAATAGCAGACCAAAAATAAAAATAATACTAAGTTTTTAATCATTTGCTGCAATAATGCAAGACACATTAACTAGAGAAAGTGTTAACTCACCCCCATACCTACAGGTAGTGTTAACACTACTCCAAAGTTTTTTGATTTGTTTTGTTTGTTTGTTTTTTACCAAGGAAAGATGTTGTTCTAGAGGCAGCTGGATCATCAAAAATGTCAAAAATGGCTTCACTGCTAAGGAAACTAATTAGAAAGCCACACAATACTGTTCTATGAAGCTGGGGTCTCAGAAAAAGAAAGACAAAATAACTAAAAGAAAATAAAACTGAGTACTGAGTCTATACTCAGACTATAGTACTGAGTACTATACTGAGTACATGGTACATGAGTACTGAGTACATGGTCTCTGAATGGAGTAATCTTGCCATTTTCTCTCTCGACTAATCTTCTCTGACTCATAAAGATGTTTTAGCAAAGTTAATCAAGATAAAGCCTGATCAAAGGCACACATAAAAAAAAATCATCTAACAGGAAGTAGCTGGAATAATGCAGGCTTGTAAACACATGGGGCTGAGAAAAGGAACCCACATACTTCAATACAACTACTATAGGGTTGTAGTGCTCTGTCACCACATCAAGTGAGGAGGTGGAATGTAGCTTGTCTTATGAGTCTTTCAGACAGATCATTTGTAATTGACTGTCTATGGATGGATATAAAAAATTATAGCTAGAGGCAATGCTTATATAATTTATTAAAAAATGCCAGCACTGTAATTATACTGAGGTATTTATTATTTTAGTTATTAAGTTCTGTTCAGTTAATCCAACCAAAGTAACAACTTTCATTGTCCTTTTTTTTCTGTTTTTTTTTATTTGATACCTGAAGAGGGAGTATTTAGCTTAATCAGAATTTTCAAAACTATTGTGGAAGGCCTAGAAGCAGTCAAGCAGTCCCATTTTGCTTGGTTTATAGCAATGAATAAAACCACATCATTCAGTGATAAATTAGATATAGGTTAAGAATTAAAAAAAAATGTCAGCTCACTGAACTCCTTGATACTTGCTGCTATGTTATAGTTTGAAGTCATTTATATGACGTTAATGGCAAATATATCCAAATATAATAGCTATTATTAAGAAAAATATGATTATAATTTGGAGTTTCAAGCTGATTAAAGAAAAATTCATTTTTATACTCTGCCTACTGATTCATGATTTCACTAACATTTATCACTACAATTTGTAGCAAGTTCTATAACACAAATATTTGATAGAAGCAAAAGATTGCAACATAAAATTTGACATATTGATATGAGAAAGAGTAATTATCTTATAATGAACTCTTTGGATTCAGTCATTAAATATAATGATTTAACTTGATAAAATACAATCATGATCACATTATTAAGAGAAAAGGTATCCAGAGGTTTATACCGTAAGCCACATCAACTTAAAAAATAAACTCCCACTCCAGGGGATCTGAAATCTCTACTGACTTCTGTAATCCACTGCATACCTGTGATGTACATATATATAGTGTGGCACATACACATTCATATTAATAAAATAAATATTTTACATACAATTAGAAAGTTGCATGTGGACTAGATTTTCCCTTATTTCTCATAATAAATCATTCAGTTCCATCATTCCTTTGCTGCTTAATCTCTTTTTTATAATTTTAAAGTTGTATGCATTAATGTATTTCATAAGACATTATACAATATATAGACTGTTTTAGTGATGTTAAATATTGTCTTATTAAATATATTAAAGAAAGCAAAACAATACAATGATTAATCCAGAGCCTGTTTCTCATAAGTGGCATTACATTTATATTTTAAATTGTTGGTGTTATTAGAACATATTAAACAAGTGTAGATAATTAATTAGACTTCTCTCACTTCTAAGTGCAGGAGCAAATAAAAGTAATGAAATGAAAGTGTTCAAAAGTTCAAAAGTGCACTAGAAAGTTTTCTAAAAGTTTTGCGAAATGCCATGAAACAATTTCTTTTCTTAAAACATTTGTCTGTCCCTTTGGGTTAAATACAAAAGATTTTAAAATTAATATTTTACTGAGTATAATAGCAACTTCATCACTTTACTTCTACCAGAATTCCCCTAAAGAACAGCATTAGCTCAAAAGGCAAATATATCTTCCAATTAAAACTCTTCACAGAAATTTTATTTTAATGTCATACTATCACTTTGATGGTTTTAGTTTCATGCTCTAACATTCTGCCAATGCAAATTGAGACACATTTAAGGGCAGAGAGTAAATATAGACTATTGATCTTTCTTCCTATCCCTTTAGCACGTGTTTTTCAAATTGAAAATTTGATGTAAACATTTTCAAAAATAGACAACTAATCATACGTTTCAGCATAAGAAATGAATACAATTATATCAAGAAGACCTGCATAATGAATGGCAAGGCCAGTCTACATATCAGAGTAGATGACAGAAATCTTACAAGGCCCCACCCATAGATGAACAGATACAGGCATTTGATCACTGCTGAGAAGGGAAAATTCATCTTCTCCTAGTATCGACTTCCTTATTGCTTATCTAGTACTAGATGATAAGTCATAAAAATATACAAATAGAAAAAATATTAAATAGACTTAGAATACTCTATTGTTATATTTATTAATGTAAACATGTATATAAACATATATATATATATATATATATATATATATATATGTTTATATACATGTTATATGTAGTAATAATTTTAAAAAGTTGAGACTGAAAGAGAGCAATGGGGTATGGAAGGCATAAGAGAGAGGATTGGGAGAAAGAAAATCATGTAAATATAATATTCATATGAGAATTTCTATAAAGCTAAATTAAAAATAAGAACATGAATATGATGTTCTTCCATCATAAGTATTTTGACTAGGATATAATAGTTGCTTTTTAAAACTTTATGATTTAGATTTATATTTTGTCATCACTAAAACTATATAAATAGTTTGGTCCCATGAAGGCTGAACACTGATTAGGGGGCAATCTGAGGGTGGGGATGTAGGAGTGGGGGGGTAGCTGGGGGCACACCCTCATAGAAGCAAGAGGAGGGGGGATGTAATAAGGGGTTCCTGGATGGTGGGGGGAATGGGGTAAGGGTTTAAAACTTTGAACGTAAATACTATATTCAAAAAGAAAGGGGAAAAAAAGAAAAGCCGTTAGAACCAACATCTTTAATAAAATGTCAGCCCTCTAAAAAAAATTATCTTGATACTAAAATTGTTATGACAATTGTACATTGCAGAATACACAGCCTTGGTGTATCTACTCATCAAGCAAGCTATGCAGACCTGCTCAAACCTCTGAGGTCCTGGACTTCCAACTGGATGCAGTGAAGACACAGCATCAGAGGCATATCAATTTACTCTTCCCCCCACCACTCTTCTAATACATCAATGCCAGTAATCAGCTTGAAGAAGTTAATGAAGAGTCAGCGCCCATATTCCCTGGGCTTGGTGAGTAAAGTGGTTATAATTGGGCTGTCTTTCTAGGGAAAAGTAGGGGCTTTTGTGGGAATAGGGAGGATTAGCTAGGATCTATTGCATAGCCATAACCTATTGGTAGAAATCTATATAATTATTATCAAGATGAAGTTACAATTTCTTAAATGGTACAAAATTTACTTTGATTTCAAATTTAAGATTTTGTTTGGTAAGAGCTTCTTATTGACATAAAGTGAGATGAATATTGATACTCTCATAGGCATTGTGCCTTTATAACACATTTAGGAATACAAGGCTTACACCCAGTACTTCTTTAACTTTTTCAACTGATTTGAGATAGTTAGCCTGTGAGTTAAGGGACTATAGCAAATTCATGGCTTGGAGTTTATTGTTAGGGTGTTTTCTATATTTTATTTAGAAATAGCTGAGAGGAGATAACAGACAACAGTCCAGGTTACCTTACATGGATAGTTGGATTTCAAAACGTCAGAAATCTACAGAATTGACATCACAAATATTTCTATATTAATGTTCATTTTGATTAGAGACCTGTCTGATCCTGACAGCTTCCTGTCTTGGATACTAAAAAGAAATTGATCATCCTTGGAGTTACTCCAGTTGTGGTGAGACAGCCACCAGGCAAGAATTGCCTCTCTCCATCTACAGACAAATTACTGTCCAGAAAAGGACACACTTGCAGAATAGTCGACTGATTATATCTTCCTAGACAGAGTAACCAGCCTTTAATAATTCTGCAGCACTAAAGTCTGTCAGATGATCCTGGGCCAGAAGGCTGAAGATCAGATGCTCCAATGTTTTGTAGTATTGGGACTTTCCAGGTGTTCAGCGGTCTCTATAAATTGGCTAAGTTTTAGAAGCTATGCTTTGTGCTTCCTATAATTTTAGTAAACTCAGTTATTCTGGATTTCTGACAGGGTTGAAATTTTATAGTCTCATAGCCAATCCTGGCTATTTACCTTGAGAGAAAAGATTTGAGTGGATGGTTTTCAGTTGACATTCATTCTAAAGCCAAGAAAAAAGCCAGGTCCAAAACTAAGTGTTTTAGTTAGGAGAGATGACAGAGGTTCTGGTTAGTCATCAAAATGATGGACTGGATATTAGGAATATCTTGTACCTCACTGGTACAAATTGGCATAATTATGCTCTAATTGCATTTTGAGAGAATGTTTTATTTTAACAGGAAGGGTGATATGTAGGAGGAGCTAAGGTGAGAGAGGTACCAAGAGGAAGAGAAGGAGTAAGGAGAGGAGGAGCTAGGTGATGAGAGAGAGAAAGAGAGAGAAATAGAGGGGTAATGTGGAGGCAGCTGTTCACGTGTCTCCACCAGTCAAAGATAGTTGATATATCTAGGCTGGGTATTAGGTTACACTTCTGATTGAGAATTACCAAACTTATAAAGCCTTTGATTAACATTTTTAAAACTGTATAAAAGCAAAAAGAAAAAGGGGGCATAGGATAGGGTTTTTCTGGGGGGGGGAACGGGGAAAGGTGATGGAATCTGAAATGTAAATAAAATATCCAAAAAAATTTGAAAAAATTCATTCAGAAAAATACATGCTTTATATCAATATTAATGTCTTCCATATTTTAATCATCAAATACCAAGCTTTGTTATGGATCAAAATGAATAAACTATATCTTAGTTAATTAAAATAAAAAGAATTAAAAAGGAATATCGCTGAGATTCAGACTGACAAGAGAGAGAGAAAACAGTGGTAGATACCAAAGCACATGAAAGCTGCAAATGAACTGTAGACTCCAGGGCAATAAATGATGGCTAGAATAAAACAGTTTTTGCAAGGAAAAACTGGATGAATTTACAAACATTTAAAGGCTACAGTGTTTGGGAAAGCATCTGGCGAAGTATTAAAGATACAGACAAGAGTTGAGAGAACGTTAAGCTTTCAACATAGAATGATTCCTTTGCTCAAAATACTTTATTAAAGTGTTCACTACTTTATTAGTCCAAAAAGACTAAGAAACAGTGGACAATTTTTTCAAATGCCCAATTTTTAACAACACATGAAAAATATAAAAAGACACAGGAAATATAGTTGCTTAAAATGTACAAAATAGAATGTTTTAGGTAAAAACAAAGAAAGAGAACCTGGAGCTAACCTGTTCCAGAAGTATATAATTAAGACATAAATGTTTGAAAATAGATTTTTCTTTGATCTTGTGATGATTAGTTTTGGTCTGAAGTCTAGATTGTTAGTTATTAGAATAGCTATAACTACTTGTCTCTTTGTTACACTTATAATAATATTTTCATCTTTTTATTCGAAGGCAGTGTCTACCACTGATGGTAAGATATGACTCTTGAAGGGAGCAAAAAGATGGATTTTGTTCACTAATTTAATCTGTTAGTCTATTTTTTCACTGGGGGATGTAAAACAATTACTGATGAGACTTACTGGTCTCAACAATATTTATTACTGCTTTTGTGGTAGTATTATTTTCTTAGACATTTTTGGTTATCCATTCTTGAATTATATAATCTTGTGCACTCTCAGGTATGATTAATGTTCTCTTCACACCAGTCTAGGGCTTTCTGTCTTTCTCTCTTTTGATCCATTGAAAACTCAGTCATTATTCTAATATACCTTCTTTTACAATTATTTATTCCTTTATTTTTATGTGTAAGAATGTTCTGTCTGCTTCTAAGTATGTGTACTATGTATATGTCTGGTTCTTATAGATGACAGAAATGGTGTTAGATTCTCTGTAATTGGAGTTATGAACTGTTGTAAGATATCATGTGCGTCCTGAGAAGAGAACCTGATACCTTTCCAAAAATGCTCACTGCTATTAAACACTGAGGTATTTCTCCAGTCCCAGGACTGTGGTTTTATGTGGCTTCATCTTTCTCGCTTGCTTTTATTTGCTATGCATTTAATGTTTTTATTATTGGACTGAGAGAGATTCTTTTCTGCTCTTATTTACTTGATATTCTATATGTCTCATACACCTTAATAAAACATCACTTTTCTTAGATTTAGGTAAAATTCTCCTGTGATTTTTTTGACAGTATTTTTTTTATTTGAGTTTGTTCTCCTTGCTCTATACAAATTAATCACTGGATGGGTTTTTTTATAGTGTCCAAAATTTTTCTGCATGTTTTGATTCTGAGGATCACTTTCTTTATATGAATGAACAATTTCCTCTCTCATGTCTTCAGGACCTCATGTTCTCTCTTCCAGTTGATCCAGTCTGTTGGTGTTACTTTTCTCTGAACTCTTTGTAAAATTCATTTAGGTTTTCATTTCAAGTTGCTTTATGGAAATAAAACTATATAAAGGCATTCTGTGACCCTTGAAATACCTCAGATAGACTCACACATATATTTCAGGTAGGCATAAAAAAGTAATGTTTCTTATGTAAAATATATTTAATTGGGACCTTGCTACATTTAATGAAAATTCTGCTAACTGACCAGTCTCTTTGAGAAATGTCTTGAGTCTTTTTCATAGCGATGTACAACTGAATCGGGCAGTAGACCTGTTTAATGTATTATGCATTTGAGGTGTTTCGCTTATTTGTAAGTATTCAATATTAAAGAGAAAAATAATATTTATTCACCTAATAGGATATTGATACTTGATACATCATCTCTTAAGCTGTGTAAATGTATTGAGACATAACTGAGGTCAAAAATATATCTTGAAGGACTGGAGATACTCAAAGGAACTACTCAGTCTGCCTCTTTGTCTGTTTTAATTTTTTATTTAATTTTCATTTATTTTTTTTACACTCCATATTTTACTCTCTTACCACTCCGTCTTTTGGCTAGTAGGCAACCTACAGATTGGGAAAAATCTTCACTAACCCCACATCAGATAAAGGGCTAATATTCAAAATATATAAGGAACTAATGAAGCTAACTACCAAAAAACCAAACAACACAATAAAAAAGTGAGATATAGAACTAAACCAAGAACTCACAACAAAGGAATCACCAGTGACTGAGAAACGCCTAAAGAAATGCTCAAAGTCCTTAGTGATCAGAGAAAAGCAAATCAAAACCTCACTGAGATACCACCTTACACCAATCAGAATGGCTAAGATAAAAACTTTAGGTGACAACACATGTTGGTAAGGATGCGGAGAAAGGAACACTCCTCCATTGCTGGTGGGATTGCAAGCTGGTAGAAACCACTCTGGAAATCAATCTGGAGGTTCCACAGAAAGTTAAAAATAGATCTACCTGAAGATCCAACAATACCATTCTTGAGAATATACCCAAAAGATACCCTACCATGCCACAAGGGCATGTGTTTCACAATGTACATAGTAGTCTTGTTTGTGATAGCCAGAAGCTGTAAACAACCTTGATGCCCCATGACAGAAGAATGAATACAGAAAATGTGGTTCATTTACGCAATGGAATAGTACTTGGTTGTCAGGGGCATCTCTGTCTATACACAAAGGGCCTGGAATCAGCCATAAGTCTGAAGACAGCGGTAGGCCTAACATGTCTGCCTGCTAAAACAAAGTCTTGGGTCTCTGTGGAAAAACACTAGAACAGATGGCTAGAAGCTATTGTAAACAAACAGATAGTTGCCAGGCTCTAGTCATAGACCTTGTAGATAGGTGACCTTGGGTAGATAGTACCAACTTAGATTAGGACAAGTGAATCATAGGCGGATTAGGACAAGTGAATCATAGGCGGAATCATAGTGGCCTCTCCCCTGAACCTTCACCCAGCTGACACACTGTTCTGGAAGATATCTGTACTCCCCCCTGAACACCTACGCTCCTGCATCATCTCCTTCCCCACATCCTGCCTTTTTGTGTATATAACCTTTTGTTTGAAAAATTAAAAATTGTGATCTGATCTGCCTATAGACAGGTCACCGTTCTTTGCGTCTTTGCCTGCTACCTCCCCCCTGCTCTCTTTCAGGTGCTCTCCCCGACCCCTGTTTAATGTCCTGCTGGACAAGACAGACACTTGACTATTAAGAATGAGAATATCCTGAGCTTTGCAGGCAAATGGATAGAACTAGAAAATATCATCCTGAGTGAGGTAACTCAGACCCAAAAGGACATGCATGGTATGTCCTCACTAATATGTGGAATATTAGCCAATAAAAGAGTACAGAATACCCAAATATAGTCCTTGGAACTCAAAAAGGTCAACAAGCTGAAGGGTCCAAGTGAGGATTCCTCAGTCACACTTGAGAGGAAGAAGAAAGCAATCGCAAGTCAGAAGGGAGGGAGGGACCTGGGAGGGAAACGGGATGGGAGGGGGAAAAAGAGGGAAACATGATCTGGTATTGGGTCGGGGAAAAGGATTGAATACCTGAAGGCCAGCAGAAATAAAGGAAACAGGGAGGTAGGAGGTTGGGGGAACCTTCCATAATGTACCAGAGAATTGGGGCATCAAATACTCTCAGTATTCAAAGGAAGGGACCTTGGATGAAATGCCCTACAGTGGGGAGAGGGAACATGTAGAGCCCACCTCCAGCATAAAGACAGGGTATCAAGAGAGGGATTGAGTTACCATCCTATAGAACTCTGACCCAGAATTGTTCCTGTCTGAAAGAACTGCAGGGATGGAAATGGAGAGCTGTCTGAGGAAAAGATCGGCCAGGGCCAGGCCCAAAGTGGGATCTAATTCAAGGGGAGGTCCCAAGGCCAAACACTATTACTGATGCTATACAGCTCTCACAAAAAGGGACCAATCATTTCAAGTTTTATTTTGGCTATTCAACAAAGATACTTTTTTTTAAAAAAAAAATCCATTTTATATCTCAAATTGTTTTCATTATTTTATATCAAATGTTTATAATTTTCATCCTTATTCATATATTTGTGCATGTGCTGTTTGAATTTCTTGAAAATATTTATACTTGGTGATTTCTTTTACTTTCTTTCTTTCTTTCTTTCTTTCTTTTCTTTTTCTTTTTCTTTTCTTTTTTTTTTTTTTGAGGAATAGATCTGGGCAACCATTCTTTAGTTTCAGGTTGGACTCTACATGGTGATGATTTGCCTTAGAGTAGTGGATTGAATGACTGATAGGCAGGCAATCAGGGAAATCTATTGCATAGTTTTAACATTAAATTTATTGAGTATTGTTTGAGGTCCTACAATTACTGTAATCTTAATAGGAACTTAAAACAAATTTATGAAGTTAGTTTATCAGGTATTGCCCTGGGGATTACAGTAATCTTGAAACAACATATTCTGGATTAAAATTGCCTAC
>JANHMN010000099.1:0-36779 GCA_030674055.1 Rhabdomys pumilio | reverse complement strand
CTCTCTCTCTCTCTCTCTCTCTCTCTCTCTCTCTCTCTCTCTCTCTCCCTGTCTGTCTCTTTGTCACTCTGACTCTCTGTCTCTCTGTCTCTGTCTATTTCTCTTTTTCTCTACCCCCACCTCACCCCACCCCAACTCTCTTAAATTTTAAGCACTTCTCCTTTGTGCCCTGTTCTTTTATGAATTGGTTGTAGTTTATCTCTAACTCATTTTGTCAAATATTTCTCTGATTCTTCACTTTGTCTGCCCCACAATTAGATATCACTTTCAAGTATGGCTGTTTCCTTGTACAAAGTAACCTTAACTACACTGTTTGGGATTAAAGTGTGTACTAAAAACAAGTCTGTATTCAAGACAGAGTGATTAAATGTGTATGGCCTGCCTGCATCTAAGTGAAATCACAAAGACATAGCTAGGCCTTTGGTTGTGATCCTTTGACAGAACAGCCATATTGCTGTATTAACAGTCCTCTATAAGGATATTTTGTTTACTTCTGACAGTAATACATTTTAAGTGTTATTTCATCATTTCACAGTTATTCATAAAATGTTATTGCTGAAAGATTTCTTTATTATTTCAACAGTATTTAGGAAGACTACCAGAATTAAACACCAAAAATCCAGACACCCTCTCCCCTGAAAAAATAAATTTTAGATTCTGACCTATGTTGAGGAAAGTCAGCATATTTTATCTTTAACTTGAAATTTAGAAATAATAGAATGATGTAACTCACATATTTGTTAAGCCATATTTTTTATGTAATTACCACAAGTCCAATATTTAGAAGTAGATGTTTTATAATTGTTGGGTTTGGGGTGGAAGCAGAGAAAACTCACTTCAGACACAGAAGCTTAAAAATGAGAGCTTTATTTTCTGAGTTTAGGATATGAACTCTGTCCCCAGAGTAAGACTGGGCAATATTTTTAAAGAATGAAAACATAAAGCAAAGGTGTGAACTGCAGTGTTATCCAATTGTATTTTGAAATTACAGGTTAAGCAAGGGAGCACTGGTTGGAGACTGGGCTTGTTTCCAGGGCACCTGGCTTCAAGGTCCTTGTTTAGCTTTTGCAGCCAGGTGCCTTGCTGGACTCTAGCCCAGAATTTTAGAATAATAAGAGAACAAAGGCGTGGGCAACCTGCTCCTAGGCAAGTAAGGCCTAACAGGCAAATAGTTATATATTTTTATAATTTATGACTGTATAATTTTGGTTTATATAACAGTGCTTTCTATATTATTTACTGGTTATTAGACAATTAAGAAAGGATTTAGAGAAGTAAGATAGGCGTTCATTTCTAGGCCTGGGACCAGGAACATGTTTGACCCTCCAAACAGAAAGGTAAAGATATCCTTGAAATGGCTGGCCTCAGAAAACTGTCTCTTACAAATTATATCTGAAGTGTCTGGTGTCGTACAACAATTCCTAACAGAAGCTTTCATCTATAGGGAACTCCCCAGTACCACTAAGGCCTGGGACCTTGAGATTAGTATCTCCTTACGATTAATCGGTTTCTATAAACAAAATTGTAGTACTTAAAATGAAAGTTCTTTTGCTTGTTTGCAACAAGAATCCCATTAACTGCATCCAAACTTTTAGGTCTAAATCCCAGAGAACTCTTACCATTCATTCTCTTTTGTTCTTAGATATGTTCAGAATTGAGAAGAAACATATGTGAAGAAAACTCATTCATATGCTAAGTTAGATAATGTCTTTTAATTTGCATAATGAATTGTCAACAAATATGTCTATCTTTTGCCACTTTTCCAACACAGTTTTTTTTTCTAGACTCTGTGTTTGTTACAAAGTCTAGATAAATGCATTCTTTGGAGCTTCAAGTATTTTTCTGAACATCTCCACTTAGATTTCTCAGAAATTTGTGCCCAATATTTGGAATTAAGGTGATTAGAAGTAAACATAGCTGTGGATTTTTATTATAGGCTCTTTAGGAATGAGCCAATTGTTTAAAAATAATATGTGTCAGGAGATCAATTTAATATAATTTAATTGCCTATAAATTCATCATTTTATTGACATGAAGTTTTTTATTCTATTAGCATTCCATTTCTAATCACATTATATTCTCTCTCTTTGTTTTTTATTGTTGTTGATTTTTCTTTGTTTGGTTTTGCTGTTTTATCCTGTTCTGGTTTGATTGAGGCAGTATTATTGTATAACTCCAGGTCACTAGAAATACAGTCTATAGACCAAATGCATCTTACAATTACAGTCTTCCTATCTTTGCTTTCAAAGTGCTTTGATTATAGTCATTATCACTATACAGAGATCACTTATAATCCTTTATACTTTCCAACATATCTCATTAATTTATCTAAAGAAATAATAAATAAAAATATTTTAATTTATGTGTAGAGTGTGACCTCTGTGTGTGCATACACTAAAACATACATACTGAATGAAAGTTTCCACAAATATACTTTCATTTGATTTTGTTAACACACATTATGAATATTTTTATTCTTTATTTCTACATCTAATGAAGATAACAATAAAATAAGATACCTGTTTCAAATTAATTTTATTACAACTGACCATTTAATATGTCTTTGGTAAATGAAGTAGAAATAAAAGTTGTTAGGCAGAAATTTAGTATTATATATGCTTTGACTTCACCCTTCTTCCTTCTTCATGATATACCTGAATGTAAATGATAAAAATTATATTGTGCAGCTGACATACCAGGAGTGATTCCCCCTTAAAGATATTAGCAGAATCTACATTTTGGAAATGACAAATATCTTTTCTTAATGCTCACAAATCACTATTCATGGCTAAACATTGATGTTAGATCTAGAGCTTTCATTTATCAACATCTGGTATAAGGGAATATATATTATGTTAAGTATATAGATATTGAATGTATGAAATATATGAAAGTATATGTACTGAATGTATGAAACATTTTACAGGCTCTCTGTATCTAGTCCTGGATGTCCTGGAAATCATACAAAGACTAAGCTGGACTTGAACTCATAAGAAATTCTCCTACTTTTACCTTTCAACTTCCTATCTTTTGCCTATCTTTTTGGATTAAAAGAGTATGCTACCACAAGTCATCTATTAGTTCACTATTTTCTCATCAATGTTTTGCTTCCTGTCTTCCCTCTATATATTTTCTCTGTTTCATTTTTTCACTAACTTGATTAATTTAAATAAACCTGGTTTTGATTTTCTCTTCAAATTCTGGCTGAATGATATATTAGTTAAATACAGGTACATTCAATTTTTTTTCAATTTCCTATAATAATTTGATATTTTCTCATTCTATTAAGTTTTTAAAGACTAGAATCGACAAATATTGTCCTTCAATATCTATTTTAATCATTTTTTGTTTGAGAATTTACTTTCTGTTCAAACTATGAGAATATTCTATTGTAACTTGCATGTGATTAATTTTGTTATTTCTACTTTATTTTAGTAATGCCAGTCCATCTTCTCTTTCTCAAATAAATCTATTTATCCAAAACACATTCAGCTCTTCAGTATAGTTATACTCATTATGCACATAGGTTTTAACTTTTAACTAGATAGGCATGGTATGCATGCCTGTAGTGCCAGAACGTAGAAAATCGAAGCCAGAAGATCAGGAGTTCAAGGGGCGCCTCGACTACTTATTGACATTGAGGTTCGACTGGACAAAATGAAACTCTGCAAAATGAAACCAGAGCCAAAATGTTTTAACACTTTATTTCCATTGATAGTTATCCTTGTTTACATAAAGCCAACTTGCTTTGTCAATTTCTTTGTAAATCTTCCTTGCATTTTGAACGGTATATCGCATCATTAAAACTTCTAACATGTTAAATGACATGAGGTTTTTAGTGACAGAAATCCTGACACATTATTTTAAAATTAAATTTAATAGCAACAATTCTTGATACATGTATTTTTGTCTGTTGCTTAAAATTAAATAATATTCCAATAACCTGTGCTGGAGGAAGTCAAAGGAGAATAGTGCAGAATGATTGCTGCTGATTGCTTCTGGTGATTTTATCAAGGTTCCAGTTAATTAAGGATAATTGTAGAACTGACATGTGTGACAAGGCTGGTGATTATCTGGATAACAATGTTTGGCTCACTTCATGGAAAGTGTTAAGTGTGGAAATGTGTACAAAGCTGCTGACTTAACAAGGAATATTAATGGTAAAATAAAATGATGTGAGTTAAATACTTAATGTTTTATTACTAAATATGGAAGTAGCTATTGATATGGCCAATTTGCAAGTGAGGGGACTAGAAATTGTGAGATAAATGTCTCAGTTGACTCAAGTTTTTTTTTTTTCTTTAGAAAAAACATTACAAATAGAACACACTGTACTAAAAATATTTGTACATTGATGATTTTGTAGATCATCAAACAATTCAACTGGATTGTTAAAATCAGCAACAGAAAACTATCAGTTTAATAGCTATGTGTAAATAAATACAAAAGGACTGAAAATATAATTCTCTGATACTTTTCACATATTGGCTGAATTCAGAATGTAAAGTAGCTCAAAGTTTTAAGCTAACTATAATATATTGAGCAAGGTGTAAAGGTGAAAAAATATTCATTATTCTTTATGTTAAAACTTTCCTGAACAACATATTTATAAGAAACTTTGGCTAAACAGTTAAAATGAAAGATTTCAAAACTTTAGTTTACTTTATAACTTCCTTTTTTATTCCAAAATGATTTCGGAGGTGCACTACCCCTGATTTGTTATTTAAAATACTTAGAAACAAAAAATGTTACCAATTCAAATTTTTCTGATTTTTGAATATTGAAAATATCTGAAATCCATTCATATTTCATACACATCTTTTGCACTTAACGTCAGGAGAATTTCATATGATAGTATTATGGTATGTCAGAGTTTTTTATCTCTGATATTCATACATTTGTAAAATATTTTGCTTGGGACATTGTGCTGGTACTCAGTTTCAGTTTTTACTGTTTTGAAAAGAAATCTGAAAGCAGTTTTGATTTGCATTTACTTCCTGGCTAAAGATGTTTTACATTTAAACAAAAAAATTCATTGCCCATTCATCTTTCTTTGAAGAATTGCCTGGTTTACTAGCCCATTTATTGATTACCAGTTTTGTCTTTTGGATATTTATTTTTGTATAATTGACTTTGTTTAGTTTGGGTTTGGTGATATTTTCTTCTTTTGTCTTTTGCAAAGTAAACTTGTATGCGTCTCAGCTTTCTATTACTGTTGAAAAATAACTATGTTACTGAACTTAAATGGGTGAAAATTCATTTTGATTTATAATTTTTGAAATGTCAGTCCATAATTTGAGCCAATGGTTATGAGCCCTTGCAAGGCTGAGAATCATGGCAGCTATTCATGACAAGGGAAAGGGCATACATGACGATAATCATAAATGATACATTCAAAATAAACAAACTTTTTCCTTCTAATTGCCACTTCTATTTTTATATATCTTTTTGTATTATTTCTGTGACAAATCCATATAATGTACTGTCTTAGTTAGGGATTTACTAATGTGACCAGACAACATGTCCAACACAATCTTTATTGGGACAACATTTAATTGGGGCTGGCCTACAGGTTCACATGTTCAGTCAATTATCATTAAGGTGGCAGTATGGCAGCGTCCAGGCAGGCATGGTATTAGAGGAGCTGGAAGTTCTATATCTTCATCTTAAGGTTTCTAGGAGAACATTGGGTGCATGAAGCTAGAGGAGGGTCTTAATACCCATACCCATGATGACACACTTCCTCAAATAAGGCAACACCTTTTCAAAGAGGTCACACCTCCTAATAGTGCCTCTTCTGAGCCAAGCATATTTAAACCATCACATTCCACTCTCTGGCCCCCTTAGGTTTATTCAAACACAGGAGTCCATGGAAGTCATACTTAATCATAGAAATAATGAAAAATAACACAATGAAAAAATCTACATAGTCTATAGCAGTTTCAACAATGTTAAAAGTCCAAAGTTCAATGTCTTTTCTTAGATTCATACAATTTCTTAATTGTAATCCTTTATAAAGCCAAAAATACTGGAACAAAGTAAGTCAGAAAACCAGCTGAACAGTCTGTCTGCCTCCCAGGAGGTCCAAAGTAACAATGGACACAGGTGAGAATATTGCCCAAATACCTACAGTAACTGGGTTATTCACAGAACCCAGCTGATGCAAGAATCAAGCTCCATCTTCCTTCTGGTCTACTCCTCTGCCTGGGCAAGATCAGAAGGCCAGATACCCTCTCAAACCCTACAACCTGACTGTCTCCCAGAAGGATCACAGTAACCAGTGACACAGGAGGCCCACACAAACCAGAGACAGCACTGCCAGTCTCCCAGAAGATCAGTTCTAACCCATGTCACACAGGTCGACTTGCCTCATTAAAGTCCAGCTTCAATTAACCCCAAAGATAACCAGTTGTCAAGAGGCAAGGGCAAGATCATAAGCTACATAACACAATGCAAGTCAGCAGTATCAGAATCCAATTCTCCCACCACGGCAAATGTTGGATACCCCAACATGCTTAAAGGCAAGATTCTGACCTAAAATCCAATCTCATGAAAATGGTAGAAGCCTTTAAGGATATAAATACCAGCATAAAAGAAATACAGGAAAACACAAACATGTAGAAGCTCTTAACAAGGAAATAAATAAATCTCTTAAAGAAGTTGAAGAAAATACAATCAAGCAGGTGAACAAATTGAACAAAACAGTCTAAGAACCTTCTCCAAAACTGACCATATAATCAGACACAAAACCAGACTCAACAGATAAAAGAAGGTTGAAATAATCCCATGCATTCTGTCAGATCACCACAGACTAAGGCTGGACTTCAATAAAAACAAAAACAATAGAAATACCACATACTTATGGAAACTGAACAACTTGTTGATCAATTATTACTTGAATGAAATGAAAGACTTTCTAGAATTCAATGAAAATGAAGACACAAAATACTCAAACTTCTAGGCCACAATGAAAACACTCTTAAGAAAATACATAGCACTAAGTGTTTTCATAAAGAAATAGAAGAGATCCTGTAAAAGCAATTTAACAATACACCCAGGAGCTCTAGAACAGAAAGAATTAAATATACTCAAGAGGAAGAAACTACAGGACATAGGCAAACTCAGAGCTGAAATCAACCAGTTAAAAACAAAGAGAAAGATACAACAAAACAACAAAACCAGCTGCTGGTTCTTTGAGAAAATCAACAAGATAGATAAGCCCTTATGCAATCTAACTAAAGGGTACATACAAGAGAGAGAGAGAGAGAGAGAGAGAGAGAGAGAGAGAGAGAGAGAGAATCCAAATTAACAAAAGCAGAAATGAAAAGGGAGACATATCAAAAACTGAGGAAATTAAAAATGACCAGAACCTACTGCAACAGCCTATACTCAGCAAAACTGAAAAATCTAGATGAAATGGATGATTTTCTAGACAGATACCACAAACAAAAGTTTAATAAAGATCAAGTAAACTACCTAAACTTACTCATAACCCCTAAGAAAATAGAAATAGTCAGTAAAACATCCCACCACCACCAACAAAACCATGGCCTGATGGTTTAAGTGCAGGATTCTACAAGACCTTCAAAGAAGAACTAATACCAATACTCTTCAAACTATTTCCCTAAGTAGAAACAGAAGGATTACTATGTAATTCATTCTATTAAGCCACAGTATCTCTGATACCTAAATCTCACAAATACTTCAAAAAGAAAGAGAACTTAAGCCAATTTCACTTATGAATATTCATGTAAAAATACTCTATAAATTTCATGCAAACCTAATCCAGTCATATACCAAAACTATCATTATCCACAATCAAGTAGACTTTATCCCAAGAATGCAAGAACAGTACAATTTATGAGAAATCCATCAACCTAATACAATATATAAGCAAACTCAAGAAAAAAATCACACGATCATCACATTAGATGCTGTAAAAGGCTTTGATAAAATACAACACCCCTTCATGTCTTGGAGAGATTCATAGCATATACCTAAATATAATCAAAGTAATATATAGCAAATCAACAGCCAACATCAAATTAAATGGACAGAAACTAGAGCCAATCTCAATAAAAATCCTGAGCAACACTGATCACTCTCTCTCTATCTATTAAATATAGTACTTGAAGTTCTAGCTAGAGCTATTAGACAACAAACAGGAATCAAGGAGATACAAATTGGAAAGGAAGAAGTCAAAGTATCACAATTTGCAGATGAAATGATAATATACATAAGTAATACCCCAAATTCCACCAGTGATACAGTTAAAAAACAGCTTTAGCAAAGTATCAAAATATAAAGTTAACTCGAATCAGTAGTCATCCTTTATACTAACGATAAACAGTCTGAGAAAGTAATTAGTAAAACAACACCCTTCATAATAGCCACAAATAGTATAAAATATCTTGGTGCAACTATTACCAAACATGTAAAGAATCAGCTTGGCAAGATTGTCAAATGCCTAAAGAATGAAGTCAAAGAAGACCTCAGAAGATGGAAAGATTTCCCATGCTCATAGATTGGTAGGATTAACATAGTGAAAAATGGCATCTTACCAAAAGGAATCAATGAATCGCCCAACATTGGAAAGAGAGAACTCGAAAAGTCCACCTCCAGTATATTGGCCTCAAGTGGAAGGACAGGGTTACTAACCCACAGTTAAAATTTCTGACCCAGAATTGTTTCTGTCCAAAAAAACTGTAGGGACAAAAATGGAGAAGAGACTGAAGGAAAGGCTGTCCAGTGATCAGTCCAAGTTGAGATCCATCTAATGGGTGAGGCACCAAAGCTGACACTATTACTGATGTTACGGTGTGCTTGCAGATGGGAGCCTAGCATTACTGTCCTCTGACAGGCCATACCAATAGGTGACTAGGACAAAAGCAGATACCCACAACCAACCATTGAACTGAAGTCAGAGATCCCTTCGGGTTGGGGAAAAAATGAAAAAACTGAACTCAAGGGTGATCCCATAGGAGGAGAGTGAATCTTAACTAACCTGAACCCCAGGGAACTCCCAGAGACAGAGACACCAATCAGGCAGCATATAGGGACTGGTCTGAGACCCTAGACACATATATAGCAGAGGTTTGCATGGACTTGTCTCAGTGGTAAAAGATGTACTTAATTCTTGAGAGAATTGAGTCACTAGGGAGTGGGGAGGCCTGTTTTAGTGAAGCACCCTCTCGGAGGCAAGAGTGAAGAGGAATGGGATGAGGAACTGTGGTACTTAGGGTTAACAGCTTGGAGCACCAAACACTAAACACAAGAAACTGGACTATATCTTATGATACAGTAAGACAATGATCTGACAAAGAGCCTATAGACTGTCTCTCTTTATCTACACTCTGTTCTAGCTAACACAGCCTGATTTAGGAAGACCAGATGTCCAGGAGAATGAATGGAAATATGCAGCCTTGCAAGGAGGGATATCAAGTCAATCTTCCTTTTTCAGTGATATTCATGCTTTGTCCCTTGAGTCCTCCTTGTTACTTAACTTCTAAAGGGTTTGTGCATTGCAGCATGGTTATTATTTACTTTATGGCTAATATCTATTTACTAATGAGAACATACCATATTTGTCTTTCTGAACCTGTTATGTCACATAGGATGATCTTTTCTAGTTCCATCTACTAGCCTGCAAATTTTATGATGTCATTGGTTTTAATCACTGAGTAACAGTGCATTGTATAAATGTATTACATATTCTTTGTTCATTCTTTGGTTGAGAGACCTCTAGGTTGTTTCCAGTTTCTGGTTTTTATGAATAATTCTGCTATGAACATAGTTGAACAAGAGTTCCTATGCTATGGTGGAACATCCTTTGGATATATGGCCAGGAATCTTACATTTTGGTATTGAGGAAGATAACTTTCAAGTTTTCTGAGAAACTACCAAATTGATTTCCAAAGTGGCTGAATAAGTTTTCCCTCAGAGCGAAGCAGACTGTATAGGGGACAGAATGATGATAGGAAGAGGAGAAATTAGGTGTGGGATGGACAGAGGGGAATGCTATTGAGAATTGGAGGTGGGAATACCTCTGGGTTGAATTAAAAACCCAAGTCAAATAAAGTTTCCAGCAATCTATGAGGATGACCCTAGATAAGACTCCTAGCAATAGGAGGCATATATTCAGAACCAGCTATCTCCAGTAAACAGGTAAGACTTCCAGTGGAGATTTTGGGAAAGCCAACCAGCCACAAAACATTCAACCTACTATTGCTCTGGCCCACAATTTTGCAGGAGTAAATATGGAGCAGAAATTGAAGGAATGGTCTCAATGAGTGGTCAAGGTTGAGATCCAAGCCATGACACTATTAATGATATTCTGCTATACTTGCAGACAGGAGCATAGTATAAGCATCGTCAGAGAGGAATTATCTAGCAAATGATGGAAGCAGATGCAATAACATATAGCCAACTATTAGATGGATCCAGCCAGTGGCAGAGTGGGGAAAAGATTGTAGGAGACAGAAGGGTCAAGGCCACCACAAGTAAACCTACAGAATCAACTAACTTGGGCTCATAGATGATCACAGAAACTGAACTGTCAACTAGAGAGTATATATATGTGGCACTAACCTAGGTCCTTTACACATTTGTAACAGTAGTGTAGCTTGTTTGTCCTGTGGGACTATTAAACATGGAAGCAGGGGATATCTCTGACTCTATTGCCTGCTTTTGAGAACCCTTTCTCCCACTGGGTGTCTTGTCTTACCTCAATAGGAGAATATGAACTTTGTCTTACTGCAACTTGATATGCCAAGGCTAGATGATATTCATAGGAGGCCTCCACATTTCTGAAGAGAAAGGGAGGAGAAATGGATGGGTGAGAGGAGGTTAAGAGGAATGACTTGAGGGAGAGAAAAAAGGGAAAACTGCAGTTGGAATGAAAATTATTTATTTATGTATTTATTTAGGTTTCAAAATAATTCATGTCTAAATTCTTTGTCATTGCTCACTATACTAAGGTTTAGCTTATATTTTGATAAACGAAGAAATACAAGAAACTGTAAGGATCAGGAAATTAAATTTGCCAGTATCTCTATGGAGCATATTTATTATTTAAAGTTTTATTTTGATACAGAAAGAGTTTTAATTCAGAAAACCTTATTATTTTAACAAACAACAGAGATAAAAGCTGCAAACCCTGAAAGTTATGAACTTGCTATCAACTTCAAAACATGATTAGAACATTCATGTTAATGGTAAGTCAACTCATAAATTAATAAATTCTTTTTTATCATTTTCCTTTTGTTTAACTTATTCATTTTACATCCTGCTCACTACCCCTTTCCCAGTCACCCCCTCCCAAAAACCTTCACTCATGCCCCTTCCCTTTCTAATCTGAGCATGTGGCAATCTCCTGGATATTTTCCTACCCTGGCACATCAAGTCTTTGTGATGTTAGGCACATTCTCTCCCACTGAAGCCAGAAAAGCAAGTCTAGCTAGAAGAACATATCCCACCTAAACACAACAGCTGTTTGCATATCTTACACTCTAGTTGTATAGGACCCATATGAAGACTGTACTCCACATTGGTTACATATGTGCAGTGAAGCCTAGGTCCAGTCTATGCATATTTTTTGGTTGGTGGATCAGTCTCTGAGAGTTTCAAGGTCCAGGTTAGTTGAGTATGCTGGTCTTCCTTCGGAGTTCCAATTCACATAGATACCATAATCTTTCCTTCTGTTGTTTCATAAGAGTCCCCAAGCTCCATTCACTGTGTGGCTGTGGATGTCTACATCTGTATGAGACAGCTGATAGGTGGATCCTCTCAGAGGATAGACATGAAAGACTCCTGTCTGCAAGCATAACAAAGTATCATTGATACTGTCACAGATTGGCACTTGCCCATGAAATGGGAATCATGTTGAGGCCTGTTATAGGTTAGCCATTCCCTCGATCTCTACTCCATCCTCTATCCTTCCATTTCTTGTAGACAGGATAAATTTTGGATTGAAAACTTTGCAGGTGGGTTTGTGCTCCTATAATTCCATCAGGGTTTCTGCTTTGGTACAGGAGGTGGCCTTTTCATTTTTCATATCCCAAATGCTGTGAGTCACAGCTACGACCATTCCTATTGATTTCTGTGTGCCTTCCTTATCCCAGGTCTCTGCGTCTTCCTAGAGATGGCCCCTACCTCCCCACACCTGTCAGCTGCACATTTCCATTCATTACCAAGGCCATCTGGCCATCTATCCTGTCCATCCCCACATCTAATCCTGAAATTACCCCCATTCCCCTCCTCATCCCCTTTTCCACCCAGTTTCCTCCATCCAGCTGCCTTTAATGACTATTTCTTCCACTTTCTAAGTGAAATTCAAATATACTTGATTGTGTCATTCTTCTTGTTTAGCTTTTTTTGGTCTCTGGAATATAACATGGGCATCCTGTATTTTATGTCTAATATCCACTTATAAATGTGTACATACCATACATGTCCTTTAGGTTTTGGATTAACACACTCAGGATGATATTCACAAGTTCTATCCATTAGCCTGCAAAACTAATGATGTCTTTGTTTTTAATAGATTAATATCATTCTATTCTGTAGATGTACTACATGTTTTGGGTTTTTTTTTTTTTGACAATTCTTCAGTTGAGTGACATCTAGGTTGTTTGTGGTTCCTGGTTATTATAAATAAAACTGCAATGAGCACAGTCGAGCAAGTGTCTTTGTGTGATGGCAGAACATCTTTTGAATATATGTCTAGGAGAGGTATAGCTGGTTATTATGGTAGAACTATTACCAGTATTCTGAGGAAATGCCAAATTTATTTCCAAAGTTGTTGTACAAGTTTTCACTCTCACCAACAGCAAGTGAGTTTTCCCCTTGCTCCACCTATGTGCTTGTATCACCTGAGTTTTTATCCTAGCCATTTTAACTGATGTAAGATTGAATTTTAGAGTTGTTTTGATTTATATTTCCCTGATGACTAAAGAGTTTCAACATTTCTTTAACTTGTTCTCTGCCATTGGAGCTTTCTATGTTGAGAATTCTCTTTTTAGTTCTGTACACCAGGCTTTAATTGGGTTATTTGGGTTATTGTTGTCTATATTCTTGAGTTCTTTGTAAATTGTACATTATTAGCTCTTGGTCACATGTAAGGTTGATGAAGAATGTTTTTTTTCCAAATCTGTAGGTTGCCATTTTGCCCTATTGACAAAGTTCTTTGCCTTACAGAAGCTATAGAGTTCCATAAGGTCACATTTATCGATTTTTGATCTTTGAGCCTGAGACATTGTTGTTCTGTTCAGAAAATTTTCTCCCGTACTAATGTATTCAAGGCTATTTTCAACTTTCCCTTCTACCACATTCTGTGTGTCTGGTTTATGTTGAAGTCCTTGAACAACTTGGACTTGAATTTTGTGTACAGTACTACATGTAAACATCTAGTTAGACCAGAATCATTGTCAAAAAAATCTTTCTTTTTTCCACTGTATCAGCTTGCAATCCCACCAACAATGGAGGAGTGTGCTTCTTTCTCCAAATCCTCACCAACATCTGCTGTCACCAGAGATTTTGGTCTTAGCCATTCAGACTGGTATGAGGTGGAAATTCAGGGTTGTTTTGATTTGCATTTTCCTGATTAATAAGAATGTTGAACATTTCTTTAGGTGCTCCTTGGCCATTTCAGTATCCTCCATTGAGAATTCTTTGTTTATCTCTGTATCCCATTTTTAATAGGGTAATTTGTTTGTCTGGAGTCTAATTTCTTGAGTTCTTTATATATATTTGATATTAGTCCTCTATCAGATGTAGGATTGGTAAAGGTATTTTCATAATCTGTTGGTAGCCATTTTGTCCTATTGACAGTGTCCTTTGCCTTACAAAATCTTTGCAATTTTATGAGGTCCTATTTGTCAAATCTTGATCTTAAAGCATAAGCCATTGGTGTTCTGGTCAGAAAAATTTCCCCTGTGACTAGGTATTCAAGGGTCTTCCCCATCTTCTCTTCTATTAGTATCAGTGTATCTGATTTTATGTGGAAGTCCTTCATCTATGTAGACTTGAGCTTTGTATAAGTAGATACGTAGGGATCAATTTGAATTCTTCTACATACTGACTGCCAGTAAACCATCACCTTTAGTTAAAAATGCTGGGTTTTTTTTTTCATTGGATGGTTTTAGCTCCTTTGTCTAAGATCAAATGACCAGATGTATGTGGGATCATTTCTGAGTCTTCAATTATATTCCATTGATCTTTTTGCCTGTCTCTGTACTATTATCATATAGTTTTTATCACTATATCTCAGTAATACAGCTTGACATCAGGGATGTTGATTCCCGCACAAGTTCTTTTATAGTTGAGAATAGTTTTCACAATCCTGGATTTTTTGTAATTCCAAATGAATTTGAAAATTGCTTTTTCTAATTCTATGAAGAATGGAATTGGAATTTTGATGGAGATTGCATTGAATCAATAGATTGCTTTTGACAAGATGGCCATTTTTATTATATTAATCCTGCCAGTCCATGAGCATGGGAGATCTCTTCATCATTTGAGATCTTCTTCAATTTATTTCTTCAGAGACTTAATGTTCTTGTCATACAGAGCTTTCACTTGTTTGTTTAGAGTCACACCAAAGTGTTCTATATTATTTGTGACTATTGTGAAGGGTGTTGTTTCCCTAACTTATTTCTCAGCCTGTTTATTTTTGAGTATAGGAAGGCTCCTGATTTGTTTGAGTTAATTTTATATCCAGTCGCTTTGCTGAAGTTGTTTACCAGGTTTAGGTGGGGGGTCTCTGGTAGAATATTTGGGGTCACAAGTGTATTATCATAGTATCTGATAATAGTGATATCTTGACTACTTCTTTCCAAATTGTATTCCTTTGACCTCATTTTGTTGTCTAATTGCTCTGGGTAGGTCTTCAAGTACTATATTGAATAGGTAGGTAGAGAGTGGGCAGTCTTGTCTAGTTCCTGATTTTAGTGGGATTGCTTCATGTTTCTCTCTATTTAGTTTGATACTGGTTACTGGTTTGCTGCAAATTGCTTTTACTATGTCCAGGTATGGCCCTTGAATTCCTGATCTTTCCAAGTCTTTTACTATGAAGGAGTGTTGAATTTTGTCAAATGCTTTTTCAACATCTAATGAGATGATAATGTGGTTTTTTTTTTATTTTGAGTTTATTTATTATGATGATGGATTTCAGTATATTGAACCATCCCTTCATTCCTGGGATAAAACCTACTTGATTGTGATGGATGATTGTTTTGATATGTTCTTGGATTTGATTTGTGAAAATTTTATTAAGTATTATTACAATAATATTCATATTAGAAACTGGTCTGAAGTTCTCTTTCTTTTTTGGGTCTTTGTGTGGTTTAGGTATAAGCGTAATTGTGACTTCATAGAATGAGTTGGGTAGTGTTCCTACTGTTTATATTTTGTGGAATAGTGTGAAGAATATTAGGTCCTCTTTGAACGTCTGATAGAATTCTGCACTAAAACTATCTAGTCCTGGGCTTTTATTAGTTGGGAGACTTTTAATGATCGCTGCTATTTCTTTAGGGTTTAGAGGACTATTTATGTGGTTTCTCTGATCCTGATTTAACTTTTGTGTCTGGTATCTGTCTAGGAAATTGTTCCTTTCATTCAGATTTTCCAGTTTTGTTGAGTATAGGCTTTTGTAGTAGGATCTGATTTTTTTTTTTTTTTTTGCCGTCAGTTTCTGTTGTTATGTGTCCTTTTTCAGTTCAGATTTTATTAATTTGAATACTGTCTTTGTGCCCTCTGGTTAGACTCCCTAAGGGTTTCTCTATCTTGCTGATTTTCCCAAAGAACCAGCTCTTGGTTTTGTTAATTCTTTTTATAGTTCATATTGTTTCTACTTGGTTGATTTCAGCCCTTAGTTTATTATTTCCTGCTGTCTACTCCTCTTGGGTGCATTTGCTTCTTTTTGTTCTAGAGATTTCAGGTTTGTTGTCAAGCTGCTAGTTTGGGCTCTCTCCAGATTCTATTTGTAGGCATTTAGAGCTATGAGTTTTCCTCTTAGCACTACTTTCACTGTGTTCCACAAATTTTGATATGATTGTCCTCATTTTCATTAAATTCTGAAAAGTCTTTAATTTCTTTCTTTATTTTTTCCTTGACCACATTATCACTGAGTAGAGTGTTGTTTAGTTTCCACATGAATGTGGGCATTCCATTGATTTTATCATTATGGAAGACCAGCCTTAGTCCCTGGTTATCTGATAGGATGAATGGGATTATTTCAATCTTCTTGTTTTTCTTGAGGCCTGTTTTGTGATGAATTGTATGGTCAATTTTGGAGTAGGTACCAAGAGGTGTTGAGAAAAAGGTATATTCTTTTGTTTTGGGATGGAATGTTCTATAGATTTCTGTTAAATCCATTTGGTTCATAACTTCTGTTTGTTTCATTGTGTTTCCATTTAGTTTTTGTTTCCATGATCTGTCCATTGCTTAGTGTGAGGGTGTTGAAGTCCCTCACTAATATTGTATGAGGTGCAATGTGTGCCTTGACTTTTAGTAAAGTTTCTTTTATGGATTTGGGTGTCTTTGCATTTGGAGCATAGATGTTCAGAATCGAATGTTCATCTTGGTAGGGTTTTCCTTTGATGAATATTAAGTGTTCTTCCTCATCTTTTTGCATAACTTTTGTTTGAAAGTCAATTTTATCTGATATTAGAATAGCCACTCCAGCTTGTTTCTTGGGATATTTGATTGGAAAATTGTTGTCCATCCTTTTATTCTAAGGTAGTGTCTGTCTTTGTTACTGAACTGCATTTTGTGTATGCAGCAAAATGCTGGGTCCTGTTTACCTATCCAGTCTCTTAGTCTATGTCTTTTTATGTTAAGATCTATTAAGACGATCCAGCTATACTACTCCTGGGCATATACTCAGAAGATGCTCCAACATATAAAAAGGACATATGCTCCACTATGTTCATAGCAGCCTTACTTATAATAGCCAGAAGCTGGAAAGAACGAAGATGTTCCACAACAGAGGAATGGATACAAAACAATGTGGTACATTTACACTCAGCTATTAAAAATAATGAATTCGAGAAATTTTTAGGTAAATGGATGGAAATAGAAATTATTATTCTGAGTGAGTAAATCCAATCACAAAAGAACACACATGGTATTTACTCACTGACAAGCGGATGTTAGCCCAAAAGCTTAGAATAGCCAAGACGCAACTCACAGACCACACGAAGCTCATGAAGAAGGAAGACCAAGTAGGGATGCCTCAGTTCTACTTAGAATGAGTAACAAAAATACTAAAGGGAGCAAATATGGAAACAAAACGTGGGGCAGAAACTGAAGGAGACCATTCCACCTGGGTATCCATCCCATGTACAGTCACCTAAGCTAGACACTGATGTGGATGGCTGGAAGTGCATGCTGACAAGAACAAGATATAGCTGTCTCCTTAGAGGTCTGCGAGAGACTGACACATTCAGAGGACAATTGCTCACAGCTAACCACTGATATGATCAAGGGTTTCCCAATGGAGAAGTTAGAGAGAAGACTGAAGGAGCAGAAAGGATTTGTGGCCCCATGAGGAAAGCAACAATACCAACCAACCAGAGCTCTCCATGGTCTAAACCACCAGCCTCGGAGCACATAGGGAGGGACCCATGATTCCAGCTGTATATGTAGGGGAGGATGGCCTTGTCGGGCATAGGTGGGAGAGAAGATTCTTGGTCCCATGAAAAACAAACACAGAGTGGGGGAGGAATGTGAAGGTTGGGAGGGGGTAGTGGGGAGGGGGATAGGTGGGGGCACAGCCTCATAGAAACATGAGGAGGGGGGATGGGATAGAAGGTTTCTGGGTGGTGGGAGGAAGTGGGGTAAGGGAATAAAATCTGAAATGTAAAAATAATACCCGATAAAAGAAAAAAAATTTTAAAAAAAGATCTATTAAGAAAAAGTGATTGTTGCTTCCTTTTATTCTTTGTTGTTAGAGGTGGAATTATGTTTTTATGTTCTTTATTATGTGTGTGCTTTATTATGTTCTTTGGGGTTTGATGAAAGACTTTTTTTTCTTTCTTTTTCTATGTTGTTGTTTTCTCCCTTGTGTTCAAGTTTTCCATCTATTAACCTTTTTAGGACTGGATTTGTAAAAACATATTGTGTAAATTTGTTTTTTTATGGAAAATCTTGGTTTCTCCATATATATTAATTGAGGATTTTGCTGGATATACTAGCCTGGGCTGGCATTTGTCTATATGATATCTGTCTAAAATCTTCTGGCCTTTATGATGTCTGCTGAGAATTCTGTAGTAATTCTTACAGGTCTGCCTTCATATGTTACTTGACCTTTTACCCTTACTGCTTTTAATATTCTTTCATTGTTTTATGCATTTGGTGTTTTTGTTATTATATGATGGGAGGAAATTTTTTTCAAATCCAGTCTACTTGGAGTTCTGTAGGCTTCTTGTATGTTCTTGGTCATCTCTTTCTTTAGGTTATGGAAGTTGTCTTCTATAAATTTGTTGCAGATATTTATTGACCCTTTAAGTTAGAAATCTTTACTCTCTTATATATCTATTATTCTTAGATTTTGTCTTCTCAATTGTCCTGTATTTCTTAGATGCTTTGAGTTAGAACCTTTTTGCATTTTGCATGTGTCAATGTTTTCTATGATATCTTCTGCACCTGAGATTCTCTCTTCTATCTCTTGTATTCTGTTGGTGATGCTTATCTATGACTCCTGATCTCTTTCCTAAGTTTTCTATCTACAGGGTTGTCTCCCTTTGTGATTTTTTTTTTTGTTTCTATTTGCATTTTTAGATTCTGGGTGGTTTTATTCAATTCTTCACCTGATTGTTTCTGTTTTCCTGTAATTCTTTAAGGAAATTTTGTGTTTTCTCTTTCATGCCTTCTACCTGTTTACTGGTGTTCTCCTGTATTTATTTAAGGGAGTTATTTATGTCCATATAAAGTCCTCTATCATCATCAAGAGAAGTGATTTTAAATCTGAATCTCACTTTTTTTTTTTTTTTTTTTTGGTGTTATGGGGTATCCAGGACTTGCTATGGCAGAACTTGATTCTGATGATGCCAAGTAACCTTGGTTTCTATTGTTTATGTTATTGTGCTTGCCTCTTGCCATCTTGTTATCTCTTGTGCTACCTGCCCTTGCTGTCTCTGACTAGAGCCTGTTTCTACTGTTTTTCTGATTGTGTCTGAACTCCTCAGAATCCAGCTGTCTCTGTATTTCTTTGATTCTGGGATCCTATGATCCAGAGATCCTGGATGTGTCAGAGCTCCTGGGAGTTCAGCTTCCTCAGGGTTTTGTGGGGCTGGCTTCAGAGTCAGTGCCCAAGGTCTGTTCAGGCATCAGCTCAGACGAGAAGGAACACATGACACTGGGAAGGTTGGTGTTCCTGTGTCCCTGGATCCTGGTGACCCCAGTTACTCCCAGTATTGGGGAAGATGTTGTGGCCTTCTCATCTATGATCCTGGGCATTTTAGAGCACCCGGGAGTCAAGATTACTCTGGATGTTTTGGTGCTTGGTGTGGAGCCAGTGCCCAAGGTTTTCTCAGGGCACTGGCTCAAATTGAAAGGACTCTGTGAATTTTTTTTTTTTTTTTAGTTTGTATATATGGTGGATTAAGTTGATGGATTTTTATATTGAAATGTTCTTGCTTCCCTAGGATGACATCTACTTGATCATAATGGATGATGTGTTTGATGTGTTCCTGGATTTGGTTTCCCAATATTTTATTAAGTATTTTTGCATCAAAGTCCATAACAGAAATAGGTATAAAGTCCTCTTTCATTATTGAGTCTTTGTGTTTTAGGTATCAGGTTGACATGAATTTGGCAGTGTTCCTTTTGTGGAATAGTTTGAAGAATATTAACCCTACTTCTTCCTTGAATATCTGATAGAATTCTGCACTACCATCATGTGAGCCTGGGTTATTTTTTAGATCATGAGATTTTAATGATTGTTTCTATTTCTTTAGGGTTTATAGGGCTATTTAAATAGTTTACTCAATCTTGAATTGACTTTGGCAAGTTGTACCTCTAGAAAATCTTCCATTGCAATAAGAGTTTCCATTTTTTTGTAGTACAGTCTTTTGAAGTAAGACCTAATGATTATATGAATTTCCTCAGTGTGTCTTGTTATGTCTCCCTTTTCATTACTTATTTTGTTTACTTGGATACTATCTCTCTGTCTTTTACTTAGTTTGACTAAAGTTTTGTGAAATGGAAACTTAGGGTTTCTTTGGAAAGTCAGTTCTGTTGAATGGTGTTCTGATGTGGCAAACACATGAAATAACACTTCACTGAGGTGGACATAGATGAAAGAATGTTTTGCATAAACAAGCATGTAAAAAGTCATATGATGAAGAAAACTTACTAATGGCACACATGTATTGGTTCACCTTACATTGCAAAGTTGAGCTCCATTTATTCGGACTCCATAAAGTGAAATGCACCAAAAAACTTCTAGAGGTATACTGTGCATTTTTTGCTGCTTTTGCAGCCTTGAGCTGATTAGCAGAGTGACATCAACTGAAGTAGACCCATGCAGAAAGAAGATATGTGGTGAGACAAGACCCATGGAGAATTTGTGATTTTGTAAAAAGAGTATAAATAGGGCTCCAGGGACAGTGACTGGGGCTGAGCTTGCCTTGCCTGTAAACCTAGTTGGACAATGCTTGTTGGATTTGAGTCCGATCTTTCTCTTTGCTGAGAGATGTAAAGCCTAAAACATTTCCTGGTGTTCCTGTTGGCACTGGTTCCTCCAGGCTGAGGCCTGCTCTCTCTGCTACCACTGCTGATTCATGTTTGCTATCCTGATTCTATCAAACCAGACTACTAGTATACTGTTGCAGTGTTTCTGAGTAGATCAAGTTACCACTGATGACCTATGAAATGAACTACCAATATCCTGACAACATATATCAGATTTGCTCCAAAGAACTATTTCTAAACAGGTCCTCTTCCCCTGTATCCTTTCATTTCCACTACCTCTTGAAAGTGGTAGGCTAGAAGGGAGGTGAAACAGTTAAAGAACCACCATTAAATGTAGACTTTAAAAAAATTAATGTTACAGATTTGTTTATTTTGCTGATTTATTTAAAAAAAACAGTTCTTGGTTTTGTTAATTTTTTGTATTGTTTTATTTCTTTCTAACTGCTTGATTTCGGCTCTAATTTTGGTTATTATCTGACTTCCACTCTTCTGTGGTATGTTTGCCTCTTCTTTTTGTTTTTTATTTTTCCTAGAGCTTTCAGGTATACTTTTAAATTGCTGGTATGGGATCTTTCTAATTTCATTATGGAGGCATTTATTACTATGAAATTTTCTCTTAACACTGCTTTCATTGTGTCCTATAAATTTGGTTATGCTGTACCTTTCATTGAATTCTAGAAAGTTTTTAATTTCTTTCTTTATTTCTTCCCTGACCCCTAGACTAGATAAATGTTAAATTTCCATGAGTGTATAATCTTTCTTGTGTTTCTGATGAAGTCCAGCTTTAGTCCATGTTGTCCCACTAAGATTCAATGCATTATTTCAATTTTTCTTATATCAGCTGAGGTTTGCTTTGTAACTGACTATGTGTTCAATTTTGGAATAGAACCCATGAGATGCTGAGAAGTAGGTATATTCTTTTGTGTTAGACAAAATATTCTATAGATGTCTTTTAAGTACATTTTATTCATAATGTCTATTTTGTTATTTCTCTGTTTAGTTTGTCTGCATGCCCTGCCAATTGGTAAGAGTAGGGTATTGAAGTCTGCTACTATTAATGTACTTTGTTCAATGTGCAATTAAAGATTTAGCAATGGTTCTTTTACAAATATGGGTTCCCTTGTGTTTCAGGCACAGATGTTCAAAATTGAGATATCATTTTGATAGTTTTTTTCTTTTGATGAGTTTGAAGTGTCTTTTCCTGTCTCTTTTGATTAATTTTGGTTAAAAGTCTATTTTATTACACATTAGAATGGCTACTCCAGCTAGCTTCTTGGGACTGTTAATTGGAACATTTTTCCCACCCCTTTACTCTAAGGTATGTTTATATTATCTTTATTGCTGAGATATGTTTCCTATGTGTAGCATAATGATAGATCCTGTTTTTGCATCCATTATGTCAGCCTGTTTATTTTTATTGGTAAATTGAGTGTATTGATGTTGAGAGATATTAATGACCAATGATTGTCATTTCCTGTTGTTTTGATGTTAGTGGTGTTAGTGTGTGTGTGTATGTGTGTGTGTGTGTGATATTAATGACCAATTATTGTTATTTCCTGTTATGTTGACATTAGTGGTGTTAGTGTGTGTGTGTGTGTGTGTGTCTGTATATGCACATGTGTGTTTATGTGGGATTACCTTATTTTTGCTGGTATGGAATTATTTATCTCCTGTGTTTTCTTGGACATAGTAAACTTCCCTGAATTGGAGTGTTCTCTCTAGTATTTTCTATAGGGCTCAATTTGAAGATAACTATTGTTTAAATTTAGATTTGTCTTGAAGCATATTGTTTTTCCATTTATGGTGATTGAGAGTTTTGCTTGGTATAGTAGTCCAGGTTGGCTTTTTTTTTTTTTTTTTTTTTTTTTTTTTTGGTTTCAATGTATCTGTCCAGGCTTTTCTAGCTCTTTGAGTCTCTGTTGAGAAGTTGGGTATAATTTTGCTAGGTCTGCATTTGTATGTTACCTGAACTATTTCCCTTGCTGCTTTTAATATTTTTTTTGTCATATAGATTTTGTGTTTTGATTATTATGTGGCTGGAGGATTTTCTTTTCTGGTTCAGACTAATTGGTGTTCTATAAGTGTCTTGTGTAGTTATAGGCATCTCTTTCTGTAGTTTGGAAACTTTTTTTTTTAGTTTGTTGAAAATATTTTCTGGGCCTTGGAGTTGAGTTTCTTCATCTTCTTTTATTTTTGTTTTGTTTTCATTGGATATTTTATTTACATTTCAGATGTTATCCCCTTACCCTATATGCCCCCCCCACAGGAACTCCCTATCCCATCCCTCCTTCTTCTGCTTCTATGAAGATGTGCCCCCACCTACCTTTCACTCTCACCTTACTGTAGGAGGAGCTAACATAGCAGGAGTAAGGCGAGAAAGAGGAGGATTAAATGAGAGGAAGAGAAGGAGAAAAGGAAGAGGAGAAGCTAGGGGAGACAGAGAAAGAGAGAAGTGGACATGGGAGCTGATGTTTGCTTGCCTGTAGCAGTCAAATGTAGGTGGTATATCTAGGTTGGGTATTTGGTTACACCTCTGGTTGTAAGAGTATCTTGTTATTGATCATTACTAAATATATAAGCTTATGGATAATCTAAACATTAGAGTTTCATCTGTCCTGAGCCCATGTGGTTGGCAGGATGGTCCAGGCACTGCCCAGCCTTACAGAGACAGCATGGAAGATTGGCAGAGCCATCTCCCACACTGACATCTTGTGGGTGGCAGGGCTGGTGTTTCTAGCTGGCCATTTCTAGCTGTGGTGCACACGTGGCCTCTTGCCACTTGGCTGAGCTAGGCAGAGACACCATAGTCAGCCTGACTGTTGCTCATTTTTAAATGATTACTACAACACCTTCCACCCTCAAATTCCCCCAAACTTGCTGTCCAGCCCTCATGGGATCAAGGATCTCTTCTTCCACCTATGTCCAACAAAGCCATCTTCCCTTACATATACAGCTGACGCCATGGGTCCATCCCTATTTGCTCCCAGGCTGCTGCTTTAGACCGTAGGATCTCTGGTTGGTTGGTATTGTTGCTCTACTCATGGGGCCACAAACCCTTTCAGCTCCTTCAGTCTTCTCTCTAACTCCTCTATTGGGAACCTCTTGATCAGTTCAGTGGTTAGCTGTGAACATCTGCCTCTAAATATGTCAGAATCTGGTAGACCTCTAAGGAGATAGCTATATCAGGCTGTAGAGAGCTGTGATCACGCTGGCACCTGACACTCGTGATTAAACAAGTAAAACTGCACATGTGCAGTGGCAAGGACCGCCTATCACCGCCCAACCCGGGGCATCACGTGGGAATTTGAGCAAGCAGTCAACCAGATATGTCCACCCCACTTTAGGGTGTATATAAAGCAGCGCCATGTTAGATTTTCTCTCTCTCCTCCTCCACGCTTGGGAATAAACACGTACTGCAGAAGGATCCTATGTGTCCGCGTGCTTTCTTGCCGGTGAGATGATTGAGCAGGCCACATCAGGCTCCTGTCAGCATGCACTTCCTGACATCCACATCAAAGTCTACCTTTGGTAACTGCACATGGGGTAGATACCCAGGTGGAATGGTCTCCAGACAGCCCCTCCTTCAGTTTCTGTCCCACACTTTGTCTCCATACTTGCTCCCTTGAATATTTTGTTACTCATTCTAAAAAGAACCAAAGCACTCACACTTGGTCTTCCTTTTTCATGAGCACTGTGAGTTGAATCTCTGGTATCTCAACCTTCTGGTCTAATATCCAATTATCAGTGAGTGAATACCATCTATGTTCTTTTGTGATTGGGTTACCTAACTCAGGATGCTATTTTCTTTAGTTCTATCCATTTACCTAAGAATTTCTTGAATTCATAGTTTTTAATAGCTGAATAATATTCCATTGTGTAAATGTAACACATTTTCTGTATGCATTCCTCTGTTGAAGAACATCTGAGTTCTTTCCAGCTTCTAGCTACTATAAATAAGACTGCTATGAACAAAGTAGAGCATATGACCTTGTTACATGTTGAAACATCTTCTGGGTATATGCCCAGAAGTGGTATAGCTGAGTCCTCAGGTAATGCTATGTCCAATATTCTGAGGAACCACCAGACTGATTTTCATAGTGGTTGTACCAGCTTGCAATCCCACCAACAATGGAGGAGTGTTCTTCTTTATTCACATCCTTGCCAGCATCTACTATCACCTGAGTTTTTTATCTTAGTCATTCTGACTGGTGTGAGGTGGAATCTCAGGCAGGAACATCAATGAAATAGAATTGAAGATCCAAAAATGAACCTGTACACCTATGGTCACTTCATATTTGACAAAGGAGCTAAAAACATCCAGTGGATAAACGATATCATTTTCAACAAATGGTGCTGATTCAACTGGAGGTCAGCATATAGAAGAATGAAAATGTACCACATTTTGATTCATTCTTATCTCCTTATACAAAGCTCAAGTCCAAGTGGTAAAGGAGCTTCACATAAAACCAGGATACACTGAAACTAATAAAAGAGAAGGTGTGGAAGACCCTCAAATACCTAGGCACAGGGGAAAAGTTCCTGAACAGAACACCAATGGCTTATGCTCTAAGATCAAGAATTGACAAATGGGACTTCATAAAATTGCAAAGCTTCTTTAAGGCAAAGGACACTGGCAATAGGACAAAACAGCAACCAAGAGATTAAGAAAAGATCTTTACCAGTCCTACATCTGATAGAGGACTAATATCAAATATATACAAAGAACTCAAGAAATTAGACTCCAGACAACCAAATAATCCTATTAAAAATGGAGGACAGAGCTAAACAAAGAATTCTCAACTGAGGAAACTCGAATGACTGAGAAGCACATAAAGAAATGTTCAGCATCCTTAGTTATCAGAAAATGAAAATCTTCTATTATTTATTTTAGCTTATGTCTTTTCATGATATTTTGGATTTCCTGGATTTTTGTGTCAGAAATTTTTTATATTTAACATTTTCTTTTGCTGATGTATTAATTTCTTCTATTATATCTTCTATGCCTGAGATTCTCTCTTTAATCTCCTGTTCTATTAGCTAGCATCTGTTGTTACTGTACTCTTCCCTAGGTATTCCAGCTTCAGGATTCCATCAGTCTCTGTTTCCTTTATTGATTCTGTTTCTACCTTAAGGACTTGCACAGTTTTATTTATTTCCTTCACTTGTTTAATTTTATTTTTTCTCTATTTTAAGGAATTTATCTGTTTCCTCTTTAAAAACCTCTACCTGTTTGTGTGTATTTTTATGTATTTTTTTAAGGGATTTATCCATTTCTTCTTTAAAGGCCTTTATAAGATTGGATTTAAGGTCATGTTCTTGTGATTTGGTTATGTTTGGATATCCAGGGTTTTTCTAGTTGGGTGCCTCTGTGCTGAAGCTATCATATTCCCTTGCCTTTTGTTTATAGTATTCTTTTGAGGGTATTTAGCCATCTGGATGGCTTTGATCCTAAAATGTTCCAGTTGTAATAAGTATTGAGAAGTAACTTGACCTAAATTGTCCTGGTTTGGCAGTTCTTTTGATGGATTTCTTTGAGCTGTGTGGTTCCAGGTCTGCAGGTCTGTATGGTTCAGGATACACTGGTTTGTATTGTTTAGAATACACAAGTTTGTATGTTTCCTGTCTTGGTGCCATTGAGGTAGTGGCTATTAGATACCAATATAAACATGTACCTATGACAGAGTCAAGGATTTGACTCAGGATACAACTCAAGGAGGGAAAGGTTATGGCTAAATTTATAATCTTATTTTACATTACTGTGTATAAGACATCTCATCTCATAGACAAGGTTCAGATAGGCTGCCAGTGTGGCAAGTGAGCTGGCTATTAAATGAACCTCATCTGGGACTACAGAAGCTAGCTCAGGAGAAATGCCAGCCCAACAGCATCTTGTATGGACAGGGAGTTTGCCTCAGATGATCACCACTCTGACACAACACACTCCTAGGCAGGTAGACCATGCCAGCCATGACCACTTCCTGGTTTCATACTACATGGGGTAGGTCATAACACTGTTAGTGTCAGCCCTCTGAGTTTTGCCCAATGGATATGTATGTTCTTGAGATTTTGTTACTCAGGATAAAAAAAGACAGGCTTCTTTTGTATCAAGAAATGGTTATTCAGTACTAACTAAATTAAATAAAAAGTACTTACATTTTCTTTATTCAAGTTAGAGAGTGTGTCAATGGTTTAGTGAAATCTGAATTCTTGCATTGGTTTTATCATTAGTTATCTTTGTGTGTGATCTTAACAAAGCTACCTAAACTTTTTAAAATTTCAGTAGTCTTCCTAATAAAGGAGCATATTATCAAATAATTTGCTAAATTTTTAGGAGTTGAAATTGTGCCTTGTCAGAATACAAACTGAGTAAAAGTATGATACTCTGGACTAGTCAATTAAAATAGCAGACCAAAAATAAAAATAATACTAAGTTTTTAATCATTTGCTGCAATAATGCAAGACACATTAACTAGAGAAAGTGTTAACTCACCCCCATACCTACAGGTAGTGTTAACACTACTCCAAAGTTTTTTGATTTGTTTTGTTTGTTTGTTTTTTACCAAGGAAAGATGTTGTTCTAGAGGCAGCTGGATCATCAAAAATGTCAAAAATGGCTTCACTGCTAAGGAAACTAATTAGAAAGCCACACAATACTGTTCTATGAAGCTGGGGTCTCAGAAAAAGAAAGACAAAATAACTAAAAGAAAATAAAACTGAGTACTGAGTCTATACTCAGACTATAGTACTGAGTACTATACTGAGTACATGGTACATGAGTACTGAGTACATGGTCTCTGAATGGAGTAATCTTGCCATTTTCTCTCTCGACTAATCTTCTCTGACTCATAAAGATGTTTTAGCAAAGTTAATCAAGATAAAGCCTGATCAAAGGCACACATAAAAAAAAATCATCTAACAGGAAGTAGCTGGAATAATGCAGGCTTGTAAACACATGGGGCTGAGAAAAGGAACCCACATACTTCAATACAACTACTATAGGGTTGTAGTGCTCTGTCACCACATCAAGTGAGGAGGTGGAATGTAGCTTGTCTTATGAGTCTTTCAGACAGATCATTTGTAATTGACTGTCTATGGATGGATATAAAAAATTATAGCTAGAGGCAATGCTTATATAATTTATTAAAAAATGCCAGCACTGTAATTATACTGAGGTATTTATTATTTTAGTTATTAAGTTCTGTTCAGTTAATCCAACCAAAGTAACAACTTTCATTGTCCTTTTTTTTCTGTTTTTTTTTATTTGATACCTGAAGAGGGAGTATTTAGCTTAATCAGAATTTTCAAAACTATTGTGGAAGGCCTAGAAGCAGTCAAGCAGTCCCATTTTGCTTGGTTTATAGCAATGAATAAAACCACATCATTCAGTGATAAATTAGATATAGGTTAAGAATTAAAAAAAAATGTCAGCTCACTGAACTCCTTGATACTTGCTGCTATGTTATAGTTTGAAGTCATTTATATGACGTTAATGGCAAATATATCCAAATATAATAGCTATTATTAAGAAAAATATGATTATAATTTGGAGTTTCAAGCTGATTAAAGAAAAATTCATTTTTATACTCTGCCTACTGATTCATGATTTCACTAACATTTATCACTACAATTTGTAGCAAGTTCTATAACACAAATATTTGATAGAAGCAAAAGATTGCAACATAAAATTTGACATATTGATATGAGAAAGAGTAATTATCTTATAATGAACTCTTTGGATTCAGTCATTAAATATAATGATTTAACTTGATAAAATACAATCATGATCACATTATTAAGAGAAAAGGTATCCAGAGGTTTATACCGTAAGCCACATCAACTTAAAAAATAAACTCCCACTCCAGGGGATCTGAAATCTCTACTGACTTCTGTAATCCACTGCATACCTGTGATGTACATATATATAGTGTGGCACATACACATTCATATTAATAAAATAAATATTTTACATACAATTAGAAAGTTGCATGTGGACTAGATTTTCCCTTATTTCTCATAATAAATCATTCAGTTCCATCATTCCTTTGCTGCTTAATCTCTTTTTTATAATTTTAAAGTTGTATGCATTAATGTATTTCATAAGACATTATACAATATATAGACTGTTTTAGTGATGTTAAATATTGTCTTATTAAATATATTAAAGAAAGCAAAACAATACAATGATTAATCCAGAGCCTGTTTCTCATAAGTGGCATTACATTTATATTTTAAATTGTTGGTGTTATTAGAACATATTAAACAAGTGTAGATAATTAATTAGACTTCTCTCACTTCTAAGTGCAGGAGCAAATAAAAGTAATGAAATGAAAGTGTTCAAAAGTTCAAAAGTGCACTAGAAAGTTTTCTAAAAGTTTTGCGAAATGCCATGAAACAATTTCTTTTCTTAAAACATTTGTCTGTCCCTTTGGGTTAAATACAAAAGATTTTAAAATTAATATTTTACTGAGTATAATAGCAACTTCATCACTTTACTTCTACCAGAATTCCCCTAAAGAACAGCATTAGCTCAAAAGGCAAATATATCTTCCAATTAAAACTCTTCACAGAAATTTTATTTTAATGTCATACTATCACTTTGATGGTTTTAGTTTCATGCTCTAACATTCTGCCAATGCAAATTGAGACACATTTAAGGGCAGAGAGTAAATATAGACTATTGATCTTTCTTCCTATCCCTTTAGCACGTGTTTTTCAAATTGAAAATTTGATGTAAACATTTTCAAAAATAGACAACTAATCATACGTTTCAGCATAAGAAATGAATACAATTATATCAAGAAGACCTGCATAATGAATGGCAAGGCCAGTCTACATATCAGAGTAGATGACAGAAATCTTACAAGGCCCCACCCATAGATGAACAGATACAGGCATTTGATCACTGCTGAGAAGGGAAAATTCATCTTCTCCTAGTATCGACTTCCTTATTGCTTATCTAGTACTAGATGATAAGTCATAAAAATATACAAATAGAAAAAATATTAAATAGACTTAGAATACTCTATTGTTATATTTATTAATGTAAACATGTATATAAACATATATATATATATATATATATATATATATATATATATGTTTATATACATGTTATATGTAGTAATAATTTTAAAAAGTTGAGACTGAAAGAGAGCAATGGGGTATGGAAGGCATAAGAGAGAGGATTGGGAGAAAGAAAATCATGTAAATATAATATTCATATGAGAATTTCTATAAAGCTAAATTAAAAATAAGAACATGAATATGATGTTCTTCCATCATAAGTATTTTGACTAGGATATAATAGTTGCTTTTTAAAACTTTATGATTTAGATTTATATTTTGTCATCACTAAAACTATATAAATAGTTTGGTCCCATGAAGGCTGAACACTGATTAGGGGGCAATCTGAGGGTGGGGATGTAGGAGTGGGGGGGTAGCTGGGGGCACACCCTCATAGAAGCAAGAGGAGGGGGGATGTAATAAGGGGTTCCTGGATGGTGGGGGGAATGGGGTAAGGGTTTAAAACTTTGAACGTAAATACTATATTCAAAAAGAAAGGGGAAAAAAAGAAAAGCCGTTAGAACCAACATCTTTAATAAAATGTCAGCCCTCTAAAAAAAATTATCTTGATACTAAAATTGTTATGACAATTGTACATTGCAGAATACACAGCCTTGGTGTATCTACTCATCAAGCAAGCTATGCAGACCTGCTCAAACCTCTGAGGTCCTGGACTTCCAACTGGATGCAGTGAAGACACAGCATCAGAGGCATATCAATTTACTCTTCCCCCCACCACTCTTCTAATACATCAATGCCAGTAATCAGCTTGAAGAAGTTAATGAAGAGTCAGCGCCCATATTCCCTGGGCTTGGTGAGTAAAGTGGTTATAATTGGGCTGTCTTTCTAGGGAAAAGTAGGGGCTTTTGTGGGAATAGGGAGGATTAGCTAGGATCTATTGCATAGCCATAACCTATTGGTAGAAATCTATATAATTATTATCAAGATGAAGTTACAATTTCTTAAATGGTACAAAATTTACTTTGATTTCAAATTTAAGATTTTGTTTGGTAAGAGCTTCTTATTGACATAAAGTGAGATGAATATTGATACTCTCATAGGCATTGTGCCTTTATAACACATTTAGGAATACAAGGCTTACACCCAGTACTTCTTTAACTTTTTCAACTGATTTGAGATAGTTAGCCTGTGAGTTAAGGGACTATAGCAAATTCATGGCTTGGAGTTTATTGTTAGGGTGTTTTCTATATTTTATTTAGAAATAGCTGAGAGGAGATAACAGACAACAGTCCAGGTTACCTTACATGGATAGTTGGATTTCAAAACGTCAGAAATCTACAGAATTGACATCACAAATATTTCTATATTAATGTTCATTTTGATTAGAGACCTGTCTGATCCTGACAGCTTCCTGTCTTGGATACTAAAAAGAAATTGATCATCCTTGGAGTTACTCCAGTTGTGGTGAGACAGCCACCAGGCAAGAATTGCCTCTCTCCATCTACAGACAAATTACTGTCCAGAAAAGGACACACTTGCAGAATAGTCGACTGATTATATCTTCCTAGACAGAGTAACCAGCCTTTAATAATTCTGCAGCACTAAAGTCTGTCAGATGATCCTGGGCCAGAAGGCTGAAGATCAGATGCTCCAATGTTTTGTAGTATTGGGACTTTCCAGGTGTTCAGCGGTCTCTATAAATTGGCTAAGTTTTAGAAGCTATGCTTTGTGCTTCCTATAATTTTAGTAAACTCAGTTATTCTGGATTTCTGACAGGGTTGAAATTTTATAGTCTCATAGCCAATCCTGGCTATTTACCTTGAGAGAAAAGATTTGAGTGGATGGTTTTCAGTTGACATTCATTCTAAAGCCAAGAAAAAAGCCAGGTCCAAAACTAAGTGTTTTAGTTAGGAGAGATGACAGAGGTTCTGGTTAGTCATCAAAATGATGGACTGGATATTAGGAATATCTTGTACCTCACTGGTACAAATTGGCATAATTATGCTCTAATTGCATTTTGAGAGAATGTTTTATTTTAACAGGAAGGGTGATATGTAGGAGGAGCTAAGGTGAGAGAGGTACCAAGAGGAAGAGAAGGAGTAAGGAGAGGAGGAGCTAGGTGATGAGAGAGAGAAAGAGAGAGAAATAGAGGGGTAATGTGGAGGCAGCTGTTCACGTGTCTCCACCAGTCAAAGATAGTTGATATATCTAGGCTGGGTATTAGGTTACACTTCTGATTGAGAATTACCAAACTTATAAAGCCTTTGATTAACATTTTTAAAACTGTATAAAAGCAAAAAGAAAAAGGGGGCATAGGATAGGGTTTTTCTGGGGGGGGGAACGGGGAAAGGTGATGGAATCTGAAATGTAAATAAAATATCCAAAAAAATTTGAAAAAATTCATTCAGAAAAATACATGCTTTATATCAATATTAATGTCTTCCATATTTTAATCATCAAATACCAAGCTTTGTTATGGATCAAAATGAATAAACTATATCTTAGTTAATTAAAATAAAAAGAATTAAAAAGGAATATCGCTGAGATTCAGACTGACAAGAGAGAGAGAAAACAGTGGTAGATACCAAAGCACATGAAAGCTGCAAATGAACTGTAGACTCCAGGGCAATAAATGATGGCTAGAATAAAACAGTTTTTGCAAGGAAAAACTGGATGAATTTACAAACATTTAAAGGCTACAGTGTTTGGGAAAGCATCTGGCGAAGTATTAAAGATACAGACAAGAGTTGAGAGAACGTTAAGCTTTCAACATAGAATGATTCCTTTGCTCAAAATACTTTATTAAAGTGTTCACTACTTTATTAGTCCAAAAAGACTAAGAAACAGTGGACAATTTTTTCAAATGCCCAATTTTTAACAACACATGAAAAATATAAAAAGACACAGGAAATATAGTTGCTTAAAATGTACAAAATAGAATGTTTTAGGTAAAAACAAAGAAAGAGAACCTGGAGCTAACCTGTTCCAGAAGTATATAATTAAGACATAAATGTTTGAAAATAGATTTTTCTTTGATCTTGTGATGATTAGTTTTGGTCTGAAGTCTAGATTGTTAGTTATTAGAATAGCTATAACTACTTGTCTCTTTGTTACACTTATAATAATATTTTCATCTTTTTATTCGAAGGCAGTGTCTACCACTGATGGTAAGATATGACTCTTGAAGGGAGCAAAAAGATGGATTTTGTTCACTAATTTAATCTGTTAGTCTATTTTTTCACTGGGGGATGTAAAACAATTACTGATGAGACTTACTGGTCTCAACAATATTTATTACTGCTTTTGTGGTAGTATTATTTTCTTAGACATTTTTGGTTATCCATTCTTGAATTATATAATCTTGTGCACTCTCAGGTATGATTAATGTTCTCTTCACACCAGTCTAGGGCTTTCTGTCTTTCTCTCTTTTGATCCATTGAAAACTCAGTCATTATTCTAATATACCTTCTTTTACAATTATTTATTCCTTTATTTTTATGTGTAAGAATGTTCTGTCTGCTTCTAAGTATGTGTACTATGTATATGTCTGGTTCTTATAGATGACAGAAATGGTGTTAGATTCTCTGTAATTGGAGTTATGAACTGTTGTAAGATATCATGTGCGTCCTGAGAAGAGAACCTGATACCTTTCCAAAAATGCTCACTGCTATTAAACACTGAGGTATTTCTCCAGTCCCAGGACTGTGGTTTTATGTGGCTTCATCTTTCTCGCTTGCTTTTATTTGCTATGCATTTAATGTTTTTATTATTGGACTGAGAGAGATTCTTTTCTGCTCTTATTTACTTGATATTCTATATGTCTCATACACCTTAATAAAACATCACTTTTCTTAGATTTAGGTAAAATTCTCCTGTGATTTTTTTGACAGTATTTTTTTTATTTGAGTTTGTTCTCCTTGCTCTATACAAATTAATCACTGGATGGGTTTTTTTATAGTGTCCAAAATTTTTCTGCATGTTTTGATTCTGAGGATCACTTTCTTTATATGAATGAACAATTTCCTCTCTCATGTCTTCAGGACCTCATGTTCTCTCTTCCAGTTGATCCAGTCTGTTGGTGTTACTTTTCTCTGAACTCTTTGTAAAATTCATTTAGGTTTTCATTTCAAGTTGCTTTATGGAAATAAAACTATATAAAGGCATTCTGTGACCCTTGAAATACCTCAGATAGACTCACACATATATTTCAGGTAGGCATAAAAAAGTAATGTTTCTTATGTAAAATATATTTAATTGGGACCTTGCTACATTTAATGAAAATTCTGCTAACTGACCAGTCTCTTTGAGAAATGTCTTGAGTCTTTTTCATAGCGATGTACAACTGAATCGGGCAGTAGACCTGTTTAATGTATTATGCATTTGAGGTGTTTCGCTTATTTGTAAGTATTCAATATTAAAGAGAAAAATAATATTTATTCACCTAATAGGATATTGATACTTGATACATCATCTCTTAAGCTGTGTAAATGTATTGAGACATAACTGAGGTCAAAAATATATCTTGAAGGACTGGAGATACTCAAAGGAACTACTCAGTCTGCCTCTTTGTCTGTTTTAATTTTTTATTTAATTTTCATTTATTTTTTTTACACTCCATATTTTACTCTCTTACCACTCCGTCTTTTGGCTAGTAGGCAACCTACAGATTGGGAAAAATCTTCACTAACCCCACATCAGATAAAGGGCTAATATTCAAAATATATAAGGAACTAATGAAGCTAACTACCAAAAAACCAAACAACACAATAAAAAAGTGAGATATAGAACTAAACCAAGAACTCACAACAAAGGAATCACCAGTGACTGAGAAACGCCTAAAGAAATGCTCAAAGTCCTTAGTGATCAGAGAAAAGCAAATCAAAACCTCACTGAGATACCACCTTACACCAATCAGAATGGCTAAGATAAAAACTTTAGGTGACAACACATGTTGGTAAGGATGCGGAGAAAGGAACACTCCTCCATTGCTGGTGGGATTGCAAGCTGGTAGAAACCACTCTGGAAATCAATCTGGAGGTTCCACAGAAAGTTAAAAATAGATCTACCTGAAGATCCAACAATACCATTCTTGAGAATATACCCAAAAGATACCCTACCATGCCACAAGGGCATGTGTTTCACAATGTACATAGTAGTCTTGTTTGTGATAGCCAGAAGCTGTAAACAACCTTGATGCCCCTGACAACCAAGTACTATTCCATTGCGTAAATGAACCACATTTTCTGTATTCATTCTTCTGTCATGGGGCATCTCTGTCTATACACAAAGGGCCTGGAATCAGCCATAAGTCTGAAGACAGCGGTAGGCCTAACATGTCTGCCTGCTAAAACAAAGTCTTGGGTCTCTGTGGAAAAACACTAGAACAGATGGCTAGAAGCTATTGTAAACAAACAGATAGTTGCCAGGCTCTAGTCATAGACCTTGTAGATAGGTGACCTTGGGTAGATAGTACCAACTTAGATTAGGACAAGTGAATCATAGGCGGATTAGGACAAGTGAATCATAGGCGGAATCATAGTGGCCTCTCCCCTGAACCTTCACCCAGCTGACACACTGTTCTGGAAGATATCTGTACTCCCCCCTGAACACCTACGCTCCTGCATCATCTCCTTCCCCACATCCTGCCTTTTTGTGTATATAACCTTTTGTTTGAAAAATTAAAAATTGTGATCTGATCTGCCTATAGACAGGTCACCGTTCTTTGCGTCTTTGCCTGCTACCTCCCCCCTGCTCTCTTTCAGGTGCTCTCCCCGACCCCTGTTTAATGTCCTGCTGGACAAGACAGACACTTGACTATTAAGAATGAGAATATCCTGAGCTTTGCAGGCAAATGGATAGAACTAGAAAATATCATCCTGAGTGAGGTAACTCAGACCCAAAAGGACATGCATGGTATGTCCTCACTAATATGTGGAATATTAGCCAATAAAAGAGTACAGAATACCCAAATATAGTCCTTGGAACTCAAAAAGGTCAACAAGCTGAAGGGTCCAAGTGAGGATTCCTCAGTCACACTTGAGAGGAAGAAGAAAGCAATCGCAAGTCAGAAGGGAGGGAGGGACCTGGGAGGGAAACGGGATGGGAGGGGGAAAAAGAGGGAAACATGATCTGGTATTGGGTCGGGGAAAAGGATTGAATACCTGAAGGCCAGCAGAAATAAAGGAAACAGGGAGGTAGGAGGTTGGGGGAACCTTCCATAATGTACCAGAGAATTGGGGCATCAAATACTCTCAGTATTCAAAGGAAGGGACCTTGGATGAAATGCCCTACAGTGGGGAGAGGGAACATGTAGAGCCCACCTCCAGCATAAAGACAGGGTATCAAGAGAGGGATTGAGTTACCATCCTATAGAACTCTGACCCAGAATTGTTCCTGTCTGAAAGAACTGCAGGGATGGAAATGGAGAGCTGTCTGAGGAAAAGATCGGCCAGGGCCAGGCCCAAAGTGGGATCTAATTCAAGGGGAGGTCCCAAGGCCAAACACTATTACTGATGCTATACAGCTCTCACAAAAAGGGACCAATCATTTCAAGTTTTATTTTGGCTATTCAACAAAGATACTTTTTTTTAAAAAAAAAATCCATTTTATATCTCAAATTGTTTTCATTATTTTATATCAAATGTTTATAATTTTCATCCTTATTCATATATTTGTGCATGTGCTGTTTGAATTTCTTGAAAATATTTATACTTGGTGATTTCTTTTACTTTCTTTCTTTCTTTCTTTCTTTCTTTTCTTTTTCTTTTTCTTTTCTTTTTTTTTTTTTTGAGGAATAGATCTGGGCAACCATTCTTTAGTTTCAGGTTGGACTCTACATGGTGATGATTTGCCTTAGAGTAGTGGATTGAATGACTGATAGGCAGGCAATCAGGGAAATCTATTGCATAGTTTTAACATTAAATTTATTGAGTATTGTTTGAGGTCCTACAATTACTGTAATCCCCAGGGCAATACCTGATAAACTAACTTCATAAATTTGTTTTAAGTTCCTATTAAGATTACAGTAATCTTGAAACAACATATTCTGGATTAAAATTGCCTAC
>JANHMN010000098.1:0-36984 GCA_030674055.1 Rhabdomys pumilio | reverse complement strand
AAGAATTCACAATGACCTGATAATAAAATATTAATTTATGTCTCTACTGAAAGTTTGGTAAAATTTCAAATGAAAACAATATTTTCTGGTTTTAAAACTTTTTAATAGTCATTCTTATTATGTGAAGAAATAAGTTGACATTTTTGGATATTAATAATTTCCTTTGAAACCCAGAAATTTGCCAATGAACCTTTTCATAGCATTTTTCATCTCTTTATTTCTCAGTGTATAAATGGCTGGGTTTAGGAGAGGTGTAAAAACAGAATAAAACACAGCAAAAAATTTATCCAACCAGGTGATACTGAGGGGCCACACATAGATGAAGATGCAGGGCAAAAAAAAGATCATCACCACTGTGATGTGTGCAGTGCACGTGGACAGAGCCTTAGATGCCCCAGCTTTAGAGCTCTGGTGAACAGTGATAAGGATATATGTGTAGGAAATAAGCAACAGTATAAAGCAGGTTACAGCCACAACCCCACATTCTGCATTCATTAAAGTATTTAAATCATGTGAATCCATGCAGGCTAGCTTGATTACCAGTGGCATGTCACAAAAGAAACTGTCTATTTTGTTGGGACCACAGAAAGGTAGCTGCACAACCACTAACAAATAGCTTATACCATGTGTAAAGCCAATTGTCCAGGAAGTCAACACCAGCCCAGTACATCTCTTCAGGTTCATGATGGTGAAGTAGTGGAGTGGTTTGCAGATGGCCACATAGCGATCATAAGCCATTACCACCAACAATACCATCTCTCCTCCAGCAATGCAATGGGAAAAAAAGACCTGGGACATGCATCCTGCAAAGGAAATGGTCTTGTTTTTCCTGAGAAAGTCTGTAATCATCTTAGGAGTGGTGTTTGCGGAGAGCCACATATCAATAAAGGACAGGTTGGCCAACAAGAAGTACATGGGAGAATGCAGATGGGGGTCAGTGGTGATTAAGGTCAGGATGATGATATTTCCAGACACAATGAGCAGATAAAGCATTAAGAATATCAGAAAAAGTAAGATCTGAAGATTCTTTGAGTTGGTAAGTCCCCAGAGAATAAATTCTGATACTACAGTCTGATTGTCTCCATCCATTTTATTCAGTGTGTCCTTAGAAATAACCTTCAAAGAAAGAAAGATTATTAACTGGAAGTATGAGGTAGGTTACTTCATTGGAAGAATTAGACATCCACATTGAAACTTGCCTGAATAAAATTCTATAAATGTAAAGGGAAATCTAGTCTATGTATGACATTGTTGCCTAAGGTATATTCATGAGTTAAGAGCAACTTTCCAAAAAAAGAAGTATGTGGCGTGACTGATTATATATATATATATATATATATATCAGTCATATATGAGGATATATATATATAATCAGTCATATATGAGGAGATATATATATATATATATATATATATATATATATATATATATATCCTCTAACAGGAAATTTGTTTTATATTAGAGCAATAAAGAAAAAAACAAAATATTGTGAAATCATAAAAATGTGCGTTCTCTAATTAAATGGTCTGAATTAGTTAGTAGCATTTATGATATTCTATAAAAAGTTGAGTGGTAAACTCAGAAACTTATGGGGAATTGCATTGAAGTTCAGTTAAAATGGACAGACAGGATGATACCACTTTTTTGAAGCAGGTATAATTCTTTCATGGAGCGTTAGTAAAAGAATATCTATGACACTGATAAATTAAAATTTAAGCTTAAAGCTATAAAGTACCTGTTGAGAAAAATTTTAGTGGGCAAACATACAGAATGCCTATAAGATATATACAGATATAAAATTGAAACTTGTATACCATAGAATTTGTTTACTCAATTAACTGATTCTCAAAATACCATTGCAAATATCATTAGGAGTAGATTTACCAAAGAACAAGGCAACCATATTCAAATCTGAGCTCTAGTAGTCAGTAAGTTCAATCTTAGCACTAGAAAATATGGATTTTAATTTGCATCAACAACTTACTTATTTTGCAACTACAAGATATTGAAAATCCTTAGACTTTTAAATCTTGTGGTTTCTTAATATGAATAATGTATCATCTACCATCAACATATTGGCAGTATATGTTCTCATTATGTTACTTATTTACCGATCATCTATGTTGCTTTAAAGAACAGAATGAATTACATAACTACGTAAGCATAGCTGTTCTTTGACCATCAGCCTTTGTTGAATGTGAAGTTACACTATCATGAGCAGCAGTTACTCACTTCAAAGCACAAACAGGCTGTTTGTATAGATTGAATGGTCAATATTGAAGCTGTATTGTGGGTAATCATTCTCTATTTTCTCCTGCATTTAGTAATTCTCTTGGTGAGTTTCATATTGTGGGTCTTATCATCTTTTAATCCCTTGAAAACTCTAGGTGGGGGTAACACAGCAGATGAACAATGAGATCCCTGGTGCTATCATAATTATTTACATTTTTATTTTTTTTTGAGGACTCACAAGTATACAGTTAGAATGAAAAAAACATTTTTGATGACATCAGGTAACACATTCATATGCCATAGAGTCATGGTAACATACAAATAAATGCATGCATCTTACAAGAGTTTCCAAAATCTCTAAGAAAACCCTGATTCTATAGCAAAGAGTTTGTATTCCTTAATAATTTTTATTTTTTCACATGACACTTTTTTGCCAACTTGAAAATTCTCAGCATTCCATTTTGGTTTGGTTTGGTTAAATTATTTCTTTTCTGTTTTGAGATTATAGTATAAATAAATCATTTCTCTCTTCCCTTTCTTCCCTAAAAATCATTCAATAGACCTCCTCCATGTGTCTTCCTAATTCATGGCTTCTTTTTCAGTAATTGTTGTTGATGCATGTAGGTATATGTATATACATATTTATTCCTAAAGAATAACCTGCACAGTCTGTAAATGTTACTTGCATATATTGTGTGTGTGTGTGTGTGTGTGTGTGTATTGTAAATACTGATCATTTGGTCCTGAATAACCTATTGATGTATTTGTCCTGAAGAAGACTATTTCTCCAGCTCTCAGCATTTCTTTGTTGCCTTTGTTCTTTGTGTAGGGACTTTCCCTTCTGTGTCTTATCATGTCTTCAGTCATTGTGTTTCTTCGACACAAGTTTATGCAGTCAGTTTAGAGCTGTGCCACAAATGAAAGGAATTACTATCTAAGAGAACAAGTAGATTTGCTTGGTTTTTTTTATTAACTTATATATTTATACACTTTACATCCAAATCAGAGCCCTACTCTCTCCTCTCCTTCCAGTCTCACCCTTATAAATCCCTCCCCCACCCCATTATTCACTCCTCTTTGAGGAGAAGGGGAAGCTCTCCTTGGGTACCCCATATCCTAGGATATTCAGTCACTTCAGAACTAAGCACAACCTTTTCCACCGAGGCCCAACTGGGTAGTCCATTAAGGAAAGGAGGTCCAACGGCAGCAACAGAGTCAGAGACGGTACCACAAGACCCAAATAATCAATTAATCTGGATCCAAGTGGTCTCAGCAGCTGTGCAACTTGGTCTTCATGTGGATCCCCTAACAATTGGAGCAGGGGCTGTCTCTGACAAGAACATTGCACTACAAAGTTGTGTCCGAAGTTCCAATTTGCTGCAAAGTAGAATCAGATCTCAAGTAACACGTTTTAAATTATTTTAAATTATCTCCTCAAGTAGTATAGATGTGCCATACTTCTGGAATAAATGTAAATGTAAAATATCTTACATCTGCTTTATGATACTATCAAAACACTTTTAATGATGTTATTTAGAACATTTTGCTACAAGATGATAAATGAAATGCTAGTAAATATGGTTCTAGACACTACAATAGCTTTAAAATTATTACACAGTTTATGTAATAATGTATAGTGAAGATGTACAGAATCTTTACATGTAAACATGTATGAAAATCATTAAGCATTTCTAATATCCAGAGAACAGTGATACATAAATTATCTTCTGTTATCATATTTTCTAGTTCTTGAGGTTATAGGCAATAAGTCTGTTGTTCATATGAGCTCTTTGTGTAAAATATACTTAAAGCAGACACCCATATGTATATAAAATATATATGTATGAGAACATGTCACATATATATTTTATAAATATGTTAACACATACATTTGCTAGAAAATAGATGTTTGTGTGTCTGACTTTCTGTAAAATACTTCTGACTTATACTTCTAAGTTCCTGCATACCTATTCAGTAACTATGAAATATGCATCCATGAAAGGCATTTCTAAGATGCAAAGTGTCAGGACCATAACACTTTGCTTCCCTTGCCTAGGAGATATCAGTATTTTACAAGACCTTAGAAAAATTATAGTCTATTAAAGTATCTTAGTAATTTTTACCTTTAACTTTCTGGCAATTCTAATGTTTTCTGTTATATTAACAAACAATAATGAAGGGAAAAACTAAATTACCATTTTTAGAGTATAGAAACAAACAAGTTTCTTCTATGTATAAAGTTTTTTTTTTCCATATTGATTGCTCTTTTTCAAAGTACTAAACTTTGTAATGGTATCAGTATTTATATTTATGTAAGAATTTATGGATGTAGTCATATTTATACAGCTTAATAGATACTAAGTAATAGATACTGATGACTGATATAGTGATATTTCAGTAGCTTGTAATAGATTCCTTTGCTACTAAGATGGTTGTTATTGGGTTTTGGTTTGTCTGTCGGTCCACTCGCCTCTGTGTTTTTTTTTTTTTTTTTTATTTTAGGGAACATAGGTTGATATTACTTATTAAATGTGCTTTTGTTGAAGTAAGATTACACAACTTTCCCCCTTCCCCTCCCTCAAATCTCTCCCATCTAACCTTCCTAAACCATTCAAGTACCACCCCTCAAGTTGATAGACTCTTTGTCTTTGATTATTATTACATATCTATGTATTTTTATTCACTACTTACAAATACACACACACACACACACACACTTAGACACACACAGCCTGTTGTTTCCAATTTTGTTACAGTTATATTAATCGTGGCCTGAACACTCTACAGTTAACAAAGAATTAGTGGCCATATTCCTAGGAGATGCTAACTCTTTTCTCTGGATACTAATTTTCAGATTTTTAAAATATGAATTCCTCACTACTCATGTATTATGTCTCTTCTCACTCTGATTGCTATCAATGTTATGATGTCTATACTAAATTTTTTTCTTATAAACTATTTTATCTCAATAAAAAATATTTGGTTAAGCTGAATGGAATATGTATACAGTGTTAACTGTTTACTCTTTTATGGATTATTTGATAAAAATTGATGATCTTCTGATATAGACATGAAAATTCAAAAAAATGAGAGAGAGGAAGAAAATATTAATTGGCCTCTAAAGTTGACAAAAGCAAAGACAATATTTCAACACAATACAGAATGGATATTCATAAAAGGACTTACCATCACAACTTTCTCTTGGGTTAGATTTTCTTCTCACCTGATGTGTGTTTATAAAGACGTTAATGTTTAGTAGAGACACTTGTCCCCTCAGGCTGACCAATCTTCCTTCCTGTAATTGTCCCACAGGTATCCCATGTCACCTATTCTATGTTATAAACATAATGAGAACTTTGGAAATAATTATCATGGACATCTCTTGGGGACTTTTTTCTGTTAAGAGGAATACTGCTGCATGTCTGTGAGAATAGAAATGGGGACAAGAAAAACCTCCTAGTGGTCATGCCAACAATGATATGTCAGTCACCTTTTCAAAACTATTCTCTTCATCAAGAAGGAATAAAGAAAAGCTTGATGTTGCCTGACCTCTTAGTGTATGTATATAATCAAAGGTACTCAAAACATTTTTTATCTACAAGATCAATTGCTAAACATGTGAGATATCACGAGAAAAAACATTCTCTGACCATAATTCCCTAATGCATACAATCTGTGTTGAGTCTTGTTCACATAACTGATGTATTTCAGTGTGCTCTGTAATTGCATGTAATGTTGAATTTGCTATCGAATTAAAACTCATCAGGTTTTGAAAATTATTTTGAAAAGTATACACTATACTTATCATGCACATGTCCATGTGAATTTGTACCATAGTACATATAGTGAAATGTAAGAGAGTTACTCTCTTATTTCTCTCCTACTTTTACCAATTCTCTAGTGGTACAACTTAAAACTAAAGTCTTACGCAGAAAAGAAATATCACTACTTCTGGAGAAATCTTGCCTCTATCTTTTAAAATTATGTTTTAGAAAGAAGATGCACATTTTAAACATACTTATTTTGATTTTAGATTTAAAACATCTAACAAGTACAGCTAAAAGATTAGCCAGTATAGAGACAAGTACAGCTAAATATTAGCCTGTATAGGAGTGAAGGAAATGGCAGGACTCTAATTCAAAGATTGCCAAAATCATCCAATGGAAATTTTTACGTGAGAATGTCCCCCACAGATTCATGTATGCAAACACTTCCTTCTCAGTTGGTAGCACTGTTTGAGGTTATGGGCCGATGTGGACTTGCCGGAGAATGTACGTCACTGGGAATGTTTACTTATTCACTTTATATCCCACTCACTGTCCCACTCTCTGCCACCCTCTCCAAATATACTTCCCCATTCTCTTCTCCTCTTCTGTTATCAGGTAGAGACACCCCTCTGTGTATCCCCCAGCCTGGCACTTCAAGTCTCTACAAAACTAGGTACTTCACTTCCCACTGAGGCCAGATAAGGCAACCAGGTTAAAAGAATATATCCCACATACAGGCAACAGCTTTTGGGATAGCATCCGCTCCAGTTGTTTGAGACCCACATAAAGACCAAGCAGCACATCTGTTACATATGTTTGGGAAGGCCTAAGTGGAGCCTATGTTTGGTTGGTGGTTCAGACTCTGAGAGCCCCAAGGGTCTAGGATAGTTGACTATGTTGATTTTTCTGTGGAGTTTCTTCCCCTTTGGGATAACAGAGTATCATTAATAGTGCTAGGGTGCTTGCTCATGGGATGGGTCTCAAGCTGGAGTAGTTATTGATTTGCCATTCCCTCGGCTTAATTCCTAATAGCTGGAAATTGGAAAGAACCTAGATGTCCCTCAACAGAAGATGGATAAAGAAAATGTGGTTCATCTACACTATTCAGCAATTAAAATCAAAGATACAAATTTTGCAGGTAAATGGATAGAACTTGAGATATCCTGAGTGAGGTCAAGTACCAAAAGAACATGTATGGTATGCACTTACTTATAAGTGGATATTAGCCTTAAAATACAGGTACCGTGGTATACTCTATAGAACCAAAGAAATTAAACAAGGAAGGCACAAGTGAGGATCCTCGAATCTCACTTACAAGGGGGAATAAAATACTCATAAGAGGCAGATGGAGGGAAGAAACTGGGAGAAAAAATGGAGGATTCAGGGCCAGGTATAAGAAAGAACAGGAGAGATGGTTAGATGGCCATGAAAATGAATAGACATTTGCAATTGATAGGGGTGAGGAGGTGAGGGGAATCTCCAGGAGAAGACAGAAACCTAGGATAAGAGAGATGCCTGAGAATCAGTGGGGTGACCTTAGGTGTGACCCACAACTTTGGGCATATGGAACCAGAAGAGGCTACCTCCTGTAACCAGGTAGGAACCCCAGTGGAGTTATAGAGACACCAACCCACTCAAAACTTTCAATCCAAAATTTATCCTGTCTATATGAAATGCAGGCATGGGGGATGGATGGAACAAAGGGAGTGTGTTGCATGCAAGAATGGAACAGAGGGAGTGAGTTTTAAGAGTTAAAATGGAAAGCCTCTTCAGATTCATCCAATTGGCTTCATCTTATGTTTGAAGAAGTGAGAAATCTTAGCTTCCTGTTGCTGCCACTAACCCTGCCACTTATAGCCATGCTTCCTATCCATTGCATTGTTGGGCATAGGTGGGAGAGGAAGTCCTTGGTCCAGTGAAGGCTGAATGCCCCAGTGTGGGGGAATTCATGGGTGGGGAGGTGGGAGTGAGGGGATGGTTGGGGGCACATTCTCATAGAAGCAGGGGGAGGGGAGATATAATAGGGGGTTCCTGGGATGGGGAGAAATGGAGAAAGGAGATCACATCTGAAATGTAAATAAAATATCTAATTAAAAAAAAAAAGAAAAAAAAGATTCTTATCTTTCTGGAACAAGCAACCCAAATAAACTCTTTCTTCTAAAAAAGTTAAGAAAGAAATAATAAAATATCTATTTCATTCAATAAATAGTTAAATGATCAATAATTAAATTAATAATTAAATGGATAAGACACAATAAATTTAAGAGTTAAAATTTAAGAAATGTTGGTACATAAATTCAACCATGAAGAAATCATCACAGCATAAATAGTGAACTAGATGCTGAAGCCATGGTATTCCCCATTTTCTGTTTGTGTGAAGCATGTGCATGTTTGTTCACATGATAGAAGTATGTGCATATGTAAGGTCAGTGAAGTTCAGCATGTGTTTTCCTCTATTCTTCTGTTTTAATATTACAGTGATTATAACAATTTAGTTTCTTATTCAAACTTTTAGCATATTTATCTCCTATCGATGCCCTCCTCATCTCTTCTCACCCAACTTTGACGTTGCTTTTTTTTTTCCTTCTTTCTCCATTGAGTCCAGTTTGCATTGACCAGTTATTCTTGGTAATAAGGACTCCCCTGATGTCTGGTCAGCCTTCTATGGATTATGTCACTAAAGGAAAGTACTTGCCCTGACTTCAATGAGCAATGGAATTTTGTGCCCACCTTCCCACTTCTGGCTAGAACTTCTACAGGTTTCATGCAACCTGAAATAGTTGGTGTATATTATAAGACCCTGGTGACATATCCACCAAAAAATAATGACATTGAGATTTCATAATATTTTGAAGTTTAAGTCTTAGTTGGGCAGACTCTCAATTAGCCCATCTAAGTTTACCCAACCACTGAGCTGCCACCTGCTACATCACTAGCCAAAACTTCCTGGCCAGCAGTCACTTCTCTTTCCTCCCATGTTCCTTGAGAAATGAACCTCCTCATTTTTCTTCCCAACTCGCTTTTTCCCCTGCTGGAAGTCCAGAGTTCTACTTCCTACACTAGCTATTGGTTGTCAGCCCTTTATAACAACCAATCAGCAGTAAGATAACTCTGATAAAACTCTTAAACTGTCTAGACAGATGACGGTGTGACCTTTTCCTTAGGATTTGAAAACAGAATACTGGTAATGGGTTATAATAATGACAACAGGAGAATCTGTTAGCATTTAGCTCACTGCTATATCAGCAATGAATAGTCAAATATATAGTGGCACACTTAATACAATGTGAATAAGGGTCATCTCTACATCTGTGGATACCTATCTGCATCTGCTTGCCTGCATTTGGAGAACAGTCCCCTCAGTGCTATCAGTTACCTCCAGCTTTATGCACTTATCCATGGAAAATTAAACTGATTATCATGACTGCGTTAAGTAATACTATATAAATATGACCATGCAGATGTCTCAACACATAAATTTCAACAACTGCAGATATATATACTTGGAAGAATAGCTAGCTTCAACGGTAGCTTCATTTTAAATTTTTATGAAACCTACATGCTATTTTCCATTACTATCCTACTACTTTCATTTCCCATCAGTCGTGTAAATGTCTCATTTTGCAATAAGTAAACATGAATTGACATGAAAACTTAGAGCTGACATTATAAAGAAAAAATTAACATGTTCTCAGCTGTAAAAGTAAAGAGATGCAACTATATGCAACTCAAAAGGAAGAGAGACATTATTACATTGAATAGTAATGATGTTGATGATGATATAATTATAACAATTATTATAATAATAATCACTAGATTTTTATACATTATACTGTCAATGGAGTGAGTAATCTACAGGAAATGAGAAGTTTCTAGAAACAAAAATAAAATTATCAGGAATCTTAGAATAATATTTTGGTTGTATAGAAAAAAATTGACCATAACTTTGATATACAGGAATTCTGTATTTATCCTTGAAATATATAGACTTTAAGCAAGGTTATTGCTTATATAAGTGAAAGCTATAAAGATGTATAGTACTGCCTAACTTCAAAATAATCTCTAAGGGAATGTAGAGATAGATGAGCCATTAAGGCTAGGATCAGAACCAAAAGACAAAACATACTATCAGCATCAATAGTACTGTTTGAAAATCAGATATATGAATTGATATGACAGAGTAATAAGTACAAATAACTTAAATCATTCTGGCCAATTTATTTTTAAAAATAGTGGACATCACATATAATTAGATAGAAAGGTGTCTTCTATTTGAAAATAATTTTATTAAAAATGTTGTTATATAAAATATATTCTGGTTGTGGCTTTTCCTTTCCCCAGATACTCATTGCCCATGCAAATCACACTCTTCCTTACTCTCTCAGTAGAAAACAAGCAAGTATAATAATAATAATAATAATAATAATAATAATAATAATAATAATAAACAAGAAGAAGATAAACAAACAGAATAGGATAAAACAATTAAACAAAAAAAAATAAGAAGAAAAAAAGGGAAAAGGATCAAAAAAGCTACAAAACCCATAAATTGGCCCTGAGATGCACAGAGTTGTACACACAGAAGTCTCATAAAGATGCAAAGTCAGAAAGCATGCATAACAAAAGACCTGTAAGGTGAGACATGCTGGGCCAAAGAATGATGCTGACCTGTGAGCTTGCTGAGTGCCCTGAAAATGGTGACTGGGAAGCAGTATTGGACATATGTTCCTGACTCACCTTTGCTTTCTTATATCTCAGATGGGACAAGCTACCTTGCCTCAAGTTTTTAGAACTTATGAGACAAAGAATTAAAAAGAGAAGTTATTATGACTCTTGTGTTTTTCTTAAATGTGACCAGTTATTCAGACTCAATCATGGACTGGTCAAGAAGTCAATTCATTATTGGAAATAACAGTCTTCATTTGGAAGGCTGGGTCTGAACATTTTCAGAGACATATTTGGAAGTTATCTGCAGTTCTCTATGATGTTATGTTAGCAAGAGATAAAGCTGGGACAGGATCTGGATTACAAACAAGTGTTACTGCATGTTTTAAGGCGCTTTTAATTGTCAAGTTAAAATTTTGTTTCTTCTACAGTATTAATTATAAGTTGCATTGACTGTATACTTTCTAATTGTGTTAGTGTGTTGAAACACAACATATCTGTTATGGAGGTCTATCGATCAGCTTTTTTGTTATTGCCCTAAGTATTACAGAACCTTGGTTTTCTGAAAACAGTTTTCAAGTACTGGAAGAACTGAGTCAGGCTTTAAGCAGAAGCAAGAGGGTAGTGGGTTTGATTATTGCTGGTGTAACAACTTTAATTACATTAATTGCTAGCACCACTGCTTCTGCAATTGCTTTGACAAAAGAAGTTAAGACAGCTACTTTTCTTAATCATTTAGCAAAAAAAATTTTAAAAAAAGGTTACTAATGTGTTTACTATAAAGAGGATTTAGATAGGCATTTGAAACATTGGCCCAATGCTCTTCATCCTATTCAAATTATTGGAAGGAGATTCAGGGTTTAAGAGTAAGGAGCCATCGCGTGTATGATGCCAAATACAAATAGAGTTGTGTTACTTCTAAAATTTACAATGATAGTCATTATAATTAGGAAAACTTTTAAGACACTTGCAATGTATTTGGCATAATTTTAACACTTCTCTGGATTTTTTAACTTTGCATAGTGAGATTATGAATTTAAAGAATGCTGCTCTGCTGAGTGTTGATGTAGCAGATAATTCTGATAAAATTATCCATCGCTTAAGGTCAGCATTTCCATTTTAGTCAAGTGTCAAGAATTGCATATATAGCTTGGTCATGTTGATCACCCTTGTCCTAGGAATATTTTTATTCCTGCCCATCCATCGTGTGCAAGTTTATCTTTAACAACATCAACATGTTGGCAGCCAAAGTACGTGACTTGAAACTGAAAGTGGAACCCCAGAAAGAGCTATTAATTTAACAGGCTGGCAAGTCAAGAACAGTTAAGATTCTGCACAGATCTTTCTTAAGACATAAGTGCATTGTTGTTGATAATGCATATTACACGATGTACCCATTCTTGTCAGAACGACCTAAGACAGGCTCAGTCTTGTTTATGAAATATAAAAGGGGGAGATGTGGAGACCTTTCAGTGCTGCTTGGCAGGAATCTGACATTGGCCAAGGACATAGAAATGGCCTCAGGCAGGAATCTGACATTAGGCTACAGCAAAGAAGTAATTTCAAGCAGGAATATAAATATAAGACTAGAACAAAGAAGTAATTTCAGGCAGGAATCTAAATCTTAGGCTAGAACAAAGAAGTAGGCTTCAGGCATGAAAATGACCTTGGACTAGGACAAGGAAGTAGGCTCAGATACCTTGGTCATTCTGATAAGCCTTTAGAAACAGTGATCATGGGAGTATTCATGGAACTTTGTTTATTGCCTTGCTTGTTCTTAGACAATTTGTGTTTATTGTTTTGCTTGTTCCTTGACTATTTGCATCTATTGTATTGCTAGTTCCTCAACCTAGATCTGACCTTAATACTTGCATGTAATTAAAATGGTATAAAAGCAAAAAGGAGGAGGAGAGATGGGATAGAGGGCTTATGGTGGGAAAAGGAGTAACATCTAAAATGTAAATAAATAAAATATCCAATAAAAAAGAAAACAAGAAAGCATTGTAAGCATCTAAATAACAACAATAATAATAGTAAAGATAATAATAATAATAAAGAAGAGGAAGAAGAAGAAGAAGAAGAAGAAGAAGAAGAAGAAGAAGAAGAAGAAGAAGCAAAGAGAATAAAAGAAAAAATTACACCAAAAAAAGCATAAGAAAAAGAAAAAAGGAAAGAGCCAACAAAAAAGCCACAAAATCCACAAATTCACCCTGAGACACACAGAGTTGTACACACAGAAATCCCATAAAAAACAAAAACTCAGGAAGCATAATGTATAAAAAAGACCTGTAATGTTTGAATAAAAATGTTTAGGCAAAAGTACAATAACAACAATTGTAATCAAAATATACTTCATAAATAACATCTAGTTTGATTTGTGTTGACCATCTACTGCTAGGTATGGAGCCTCTCCTTAAGTGTGTTTGCATAGCAAGTGAGACTCCATTAGAGAAAATTATTTTTTCCTGTGTGAGTGTTTATCAATTGGAATTAGCTTCTGTATTAGAGTTGGGGGTTCTGTTCACTATCCTCAGAACTGGGATCCTACATGGCTTAGAACTGAACAGATCCTCTGCATGATGCCACAATCTCTGTAGTTCCACATGTGTATAAGTCCTATTATGTTCATAAGGCCTTGTTTCCTTGGTGTCTTCTGTACCCACTGGCTTTTATAATCTTTAGAGATCCTCTTCCCATACTTCCCTGAGCCATGCAGGGAGAGATTAGGTAAAGACATGACATTTAGAGCTGAATGTTCAACATTTCTCACTTTCTATGCATTGACTAATTGTGGGACTCCATATTTGCTCCTATCTGCTGCTAGAAGAAGGTTCTATAATGATGACAGGACATAGATCTAAGAGTATAGTATGCCATTAGGAGTCATGTTATGACTATATTCTTTTATTAGAGCAGTAGTATTTGCTATTCCCTTAAGTCTTTGATGTCTCTAGTTTTAGTTCTTGGCTATATGAGCAGTGTCCAGCATGGGCTCTATCTAAAAAAGAACATGAGAGCTGCATGTGACAGTGACATACATCAACAGAAACTTCAGTAGTACTTTAATAATATACAAAGTATGATTCAGAAGTAAGAATATTACTAGAGAGGAAAAGGAAATTATGTAGAAACAGCCATTAAATTATATATTAAATATTAGTTATATAATTTGTTACAATGAAGCTGTTTTAAATAGAAGATGTGTATATATATGTACATGTTTATATATATATATACATATATATATATGTACATGTTTACAAATACACATACAAAGTCAAAATAAATCTGTTTAAAACTCACATAAATGTCCTCTTTTAAATATCCTGGGGTCTTAATGATTTGAAAAATCAAGTACATACATAACAGCATAGCAAATTATCAGAAAATAAACTGATAAAACTTCTGTATGATCAGCATAGCCTGTCTGTTTGAAAAAAACTCTGTCAAGAATTAGAGAACCATTTTATTATTGTCATACAGAACACACAACACATCATTTCTTTTACAGATCAAATATGAATAAGGCATCACTGTGGATTTGTTGACTAATAATAAATTCATATTATTTCACTAGTTTTAAATCTTGAACTTATTCATACTTTTCATATGTATCTCTGTTATATTTCATAAATATGCAGTACTTGATGTTATTCTGAACAAAGAAACTCCTAAGAGATGTCCAAAATAATTACGTGCGGGGTTCTCTTTTGTTCAGTATGTAGGCTCAGTGAGTTTTGCCCATGCGACAAAGATTCAGATGATGAATAAAAAAACAGGCCAATAGATAGTGATTTCAGGACATTCTCTTTACATGAATGTATTCACAAGTACACAGCACAGAGGAGGAAAATCTGAGCTATGAAAAAACATTTAGTCTGGTAAGCTAGATCATCTCCCTGATTCTCTTCTCTGAAAATATATCTGTGTATCTGTTTTACCAATATCTACTATGATTGAGGTTAAGAATCATTTATATACTTTGTTAGAGATTAGAAAATAATACATGACTTCTTAACTTCTATTATATCTGAGATTCTGTGATTTATCATCCATTGCCACACCACAAAGAAGCATCCCCTCTGGAATGTGTTTATGCCTGCATCAGATAATTTTTATTTGCTTGCTAAACCATATAAGCAGCATGCAGCTATTCTTCACAGTCACTACCATTTAACAGGGTCAAGCCCTTTTGCATCAGATATGCTTAGTATATAGGACAACTTTTGGCAGAGAGAGATGTAAAAATGGGTCACCAATCTAATGAGACTTGATGTGACACTTGCGTATTGCAAGGATACAATGAAAAGGAACATGAGAAATAATAAAGCCATCAATGATCTACTGGAATATGCTTGTTACCACATCAGTGTACACCACACAGATCTGCTACACTGTCTAAGTTTCAATATATGCTTAATTGCTACAAAAGCACAATGTTGAGAGTCATATAAAGTTTTATATCATATATATTTACTAGACAAACACTACTCCTGCAAGACAATAAAAACAGTTTTTAATTTTTCTTTATGCATGTGTGTCTTTGCCCACATAATGTCTGTGCACTGTGTGTATGCCAGAAGAATACATCAGATCCCTCTGGATAGGAGATGCAGAAAGCAGTAAGCCACCACGTGGCATTGTGGGTTGAATAAATGTCCTACCCAAGAGCAGTTAGTGCTCTTAACCATTGAACTATCTCTCCAGTCCCAAAATGAACACATTTCCATCCTAGACATGTAACACCAAAGAAGTCTTTCTTTGACAACATTTTCAAAACTATCAAGCTTAAAGCCAATATTAGTATTTCTAGAAGAATTCCAGCCATATCAAAAGGAGAATTCCAAGGATAATTTAATGGAAGATTCTGTATAGGCTCTTCTGGATGAAAAGACATGGAGCCTGAAGCAGATGTTACATTCCTGAAAAGAAGCCAGTATTTTAGTATGTCATTTATGCCTACACATCCGTGTTACTCAGTAGGTGAATGCCAACTTGCAGAAAATGCCATCAACACACATTTTGAGAAAAAGTGATTACACACCACACACACACACACACACACACACACACACACACACACACATGCACACACACACAAGCACACACACACACACACACACACACACACACACGCACACACACACAGAGAAAAAGAGAGAGAGAGAATATCTATTGCTTACAGAGAATCAGATGAAGATTAAGAGTATAATCATTACCCATAATTTTGAACACAATATTGTTTAAAGATGCACTATGAAATGAAGAAGGAAAATAACAAAAATGTTAACATACTCTGATTATGATAAAATGCATAAGGGTTTTCTTATGTAATTTTTTTACATTAACTTTTTAATAGTGTTTCATAACACACTACTGAAACAAAAATATTTGTGTCATGATTATGTCAATAGGTCATAGTAATTTGACCAAGTTTTATTATTTTTATAAATGAATGCCACATCTATTAAATATATGTAAATAGCTGTTAATAGAGTGATGTGCCTATTCTACAGTAACTTAACTCTAATTTTTAAATGTTATGGTTTTTCTTGCTCAAATGTTTCATAAGAAGCCACATGCTTATCTTTTAAAAATTTCCTTTCTGAATCACACAATATCCTGCCCTTGAATATTATTGTTACAAATTAATCTAGATTATACAAATGGTATTTTTAGGAAATTTTCACACTGATGAGAAATTAAGTTTGGATTGGGATTCAGATGGTTCAGCCTTTGCAAATATCACAGACATATTTGGTAAAATATCAAACCATTTTCCTTAGAAAATAGGCATGGCATGTCTTTATTATAGAAAATAAATGTGTTTTTGAGTTAAATATTACTCTCTAATATATACACTTGCCATAGCAAATATTTTACTTGATTTATTTCCTTTGTTCCTTAGTTGCTTCTGACTCCTCAGAAAAATGGGAAAGTAAAATAGCATTCTACACGAGGAGGTTGACTTTTTCACTTCATCACCCCAGGAACTTCAAATGATAAAACAGGTAAAACACAAAATTTGAAAATAATACTCAACAAATTACTGAAGGAAGAGAGAAAATTTGCAAACATTCCCATTCAGTTTGTGTATTGTCAATATTATCTGTCAGTATGGACACTATTCATTACTACAAAATTAACAGTCAAAGACCAATTTATTTATTTACATGTATATGTGATATATTATCATCTTTCAAGTAATGACAGTGATTAATAAACAAGTGATACAAGTTAAAAAAATTAATAGATAATATATAAATATACAATAGATGAATACATATTTTATGATAAAAGGCACTAATATTCCACAGAGTAGTGATTCATTGCTGTTTATTGATATTATGTAAAATAAATATGTTCTAATTATATCCTTAATGTAATGTAATGTTCAAGTCTGAATCTGAATGATCTTTCTGTTCAACTAATCAATTTCTATATTCATCTGTATTGAAATTTTGCTTATGAGCTTAGTTGTCCATATAAGTTCCCTTATACATTTTAATTTACGGTAACTATGAACATGATGTTCATATCCCGATCAGTATGTGCTTCAATATTCTATACAGTATTCTATAGGTTTTCTCATAATGGTTAAAACATTTCCTTCAGAAGAGTAAGATAAAAATGTAATGTTATAAAGTAATATTAAAAATACTACATTGTGACTTAAATAACTTTCTGTTATTTTATTACTTCAAAACCAGAAAGATTGTAACACATATTGTACATTGAAATTTGATGTAGTTTATAATCGTGTCCCCAAGGATATGACTCAATTTTTATCATATATTGGAAAGACTGTTTGCTTCATACTGAGAGTTTGTTTAAACTGAACTAGCAAGTAAGATATCCCTCACAAGAAAAAGCAATAATGTGTAACCTCTCACCTTGTGAACTATGTTTTTGCCTACCATCATACAAAGCATATTTCTGAAACAATGTTCATATAAATGTAATGTGATCCTTTGCTTCCACAAAAGTTAACCATGTCTCATGAGGTTTTACTTTGATAGTAATGTCATTCATATTTGGTCAAAACTTCTCTTTATATTTATGTGATGTACAGATATTAAGTCTGAGGTAAATGTCAAATTCTACAAGCAATTTTTACTCCACTTTCCTCCAACATTGTTTTTTCTCTGTAGATTGTTTCTTAAGACAAAATTAATGGAGTGAATCAGTCCGTGGTGTCAGAATTTGTGCTTTTGGGACTTTCCCACTCACAGAATCTTCAGGTCTTGCTCTTTGTGATATTTTTGATACTTTATATGCTCATTTTGTCAGGAAATATTGTCATCATGATCTTAATAACCATTGACTGTCATCTCCATTCCCCTATGTACTTCTTGTTGGCCAACCTGTCCTTTGTTGATGTATGGCTTTCCTCAGTATCCATTCCAAAGATGGTCACAGACTTTCTCAGGGAACACAAAACCATTTTGTTTGCAGGATGCATGTCCCAAGTCTTCTTTGCCCATTGCATTGCTGCAGGAGAGATGGTGCTCTTGCTGGTAATGGCTTATGACCGCTATGCGGCCATCTGCAACCCATTCCACTATTTCACCATCATGAACCTGGAAAAATGCACTGGATTGGTGTTGACTTCCTGGACTGTTGGCTTTGTGCATGCCTTGAGTCAGCTTGTAGCAGTTCTGCAGCTACCTCTCTGTGGCCCACTGGAAATACACAGTTTTTTCTGTGCCATGCCACTGGTAATCAAGTTAGCCTGCACAGATTCCCATGATTTGGACATTTTAATGAATGCTGACTGTGGGATTGTAGTTGTATCCTGCTTCATTCTGTTGCTCATATCCTACACATACATCCTTATCACTGTTCACAGGAGCTCTAAAGCTGGGGCATCAAAGGTCCTGTTCACATGTACTGCTCATATCACTCTGGTGATGCTCCTTTTTTTTGCCTTGCATCATCTATGTGTGGCCCCTCAATATCATCTGGTTTGACAAATTTCTTGCTGTGTTTTATTATGTTGTTACACCTCTCCTAAATCCAGCCATTTATACACTGAGAAATAAAGAAATAAAAAAATGCTCTAAAGAAATTTAAATGCTATGTTATGAATCACAAGGTAAATACTTAATGCCCAAGAAATCTTCATAGATATGTCAAATTTCATGACATAGGTTAAATGGAAGAAAGGTTAAAATTTGGAGTATTTAATTTATATGTACAATTAATTACAGTATTTTGTTATGTAACAGGTATAATATAATTAATTCTAGAGATTGAAAGTTTTAATCATATAGACCACTAAATTATTTCTGAAAAATGTCAAATGCTGACAGTTCTTGTGAAAAAAAATTTAATGGCTCTTACATGTCTTCAGTAATATGAAGAACTTAAATGTATTTGTCAAGCTCATACCTATTTTTGTAAAATTAACTTAAATGTTTCTCTAACAACATGAGAATTTTATTCTCTACCTTATAATATCCCATAAACATTTTACTCACCCCTTTGTAAAAAGATAATATAATTTACTTTATCCCAGCTTTCTCCAAAAAGATTAAAAGGAAAATAAGAAAATTGTGGAAAAATAAAATTTATAAACTGTACAAGAAACAAACAGCAGTGGACATTACTTGGTATTGATTTTATTAACTTAATAAAACTAAATTGTTGTATGAACAAATATACTGTTTTTCTCAATTATCTGAATTTCAAAAATAAAATTTTCCTTTAAATTGTTGCTTATTATTTAAATAAATTCCTGAACTACAGTCTCTCCATATGTATCAGTCTTATTGTATCTATAAAGCCTTATTCCTTTGATGTCTTCAGTCCCCATTGGCTCTTATAATTTTTATACCTCTTCTTTTCCATAGTTCCTTAAGCCATGAAGGAATAAATTAGATGGCTATATCCCAAATAGGACTGTCTCATGGTTTCTTGTTCTCTACTTATTGTCTAGTTGTGGGTCTCTGTATTTGCCCCTATCTGCTTCAGGAAGAACTTCTCTGATAATGGTTGGACAAGTAACGATAATGGACAAGTCATTAGGAATCATTTTATAGCTATATTCCTTTGATAGAAAAGAAGTATTTAGTTTCCCCATAGGTCCTTGATCTGTCCAGTCTTGGGCTCAGGGCTAAATGAGCAATGTCCAGCATGGGTTCTATCTCAAAAGGGAGAGGGGGCGGGAAGCATGTGATAATGCTAAATCAAGAGAAAGTGCAGCTACTTTGATATTAGGCAAAGTATGTTTCAGATAAAAGAATATTACTGGAGAGAAAACTAATGCACAGAGTAGGTCAGCTATAATAATACAGCAATTTTGATAGGCATGTTCTAAGCTACAAAGTTTTAAATGTGTAAATATTCTGAATTCTAAGAATAAGAAATCGTAAGAATGTTTTAAATTTGTAAATATTCTGAATTATTACAAAAGAAATTCTCAGAATAAGAATTCTAAGAATAAGAAATCAATACTTGAAAAAGTATAATAAAACAATCAAAACTTCTAAAAAATTAAATACATACAATTTATCAATTTGAACTACAATTTATACAATTTGAACTAATTTGATAAATTTATATTTACTTAAAATTCAGACCAGAATATCACACTTCTGCTCCCTACAATACATACAATACACAATGTGCTACATGATGACCTAGGCTATGAAACATGGATTACTTTTTTTAAAATCTTATTTTTGATTGGTTCATATATGTGTACAATGTAACTTTATCGTATCCATCTATATTACCTCCATTCAATTCCCCCAGGATTTCTTCTAATACATGTTCTGAATTGGAAACTTAAGGGTTCTTTGAAAAGTTGGTTGGATGTGTTTTTCTGGGGCAAACATGAAGGAACATTTAGCTGAAACAGACACACATAAAAGGATGTTCTGCTAAAGCAGGCATGTGAAAAAACACATGATGAGGGATTCTTTGCTAACATACATGTATTGGTCCACCTTACATTGTATAGTTGAGTTGCATTTGTCAGGACTCCATAGAGAGAAATACACCAAAAAACTTTGGTGTTCTGCAGTTTCTTGAAGCGTCCTCATACTTGAGTTGATTGGCAGAGTGGTGTCAGCTGACACAGACAACCATGCTGAGGCAAAATATGTGCTGAAGTAAGACATATGCTGAGGCAAATCCTGTGGAGGATACATGTTGTTTGGAGGGTATATAAATAGGACTAGACTTACAGTGGCTGAGGCTGAGTTTAGCTTGCTGATAGAGCTAGTTGTGTAACACTTGTGAGTCTTACGTCTTTGCTGATCTCATCACTAAGACAGGCAAATCTGAGAATTCTCCTGATTTTCTCCTTGTCTCTCCTGCTGACTAGTGTTGAGGCTAAAGCCTGGATGTCTATGCTCAGTTGTGTCAGCACTGTTGCTAACCCAACTTCACAGAACTGGACTGCTGGTATATTAGTTAAGTATTTGCGAGTAGATTGAACTGATGCTGCTAACCTATGAACTGAACAGTCAATTTCCAAAAATTACAGATGTGAGTTTCTCCAAAGAACCTTTCTAAACAGGTTTACTTCCCCCATATCCTTTCTTTCCCACTACCTCTGGTGAGTAGTGGGCTAAAAGGGAGTTAAAGCATTTAAGAACCATCATTAGAAACAAGGTTTGACAAAATTAAAGTTACAATGTTCTTTCTAAATTCATGTTCTCTTATTAGTAACCATGTGAGTACAATTAATGCTGCCAAAGTACACATGACTGTTGGATTATCTACTGGAATATGAGAAAGTTTCAAGTAGACATCCCTCAAAGTAAAATGTGTTTCTCGCTGAACAGCTTTTTTAAATAACTGCATAACTAGAGGTGAAATTTTAGAAGCTGTTCTTTTCTCCATATTGGAATTTTTAATTGGTTTGAACTTGTTCTTTGGTGATCAACATAGCGAGGTAGAAAAGACAGACCTGTCACTAGGAACAGGCTAAAACCTTATCAGACACAAAATCAATACATTAAGTCCACAAGCACAGATTAAATTTTTAAAATGCACAAATGTTATGAAAGGCCAAGAATTGGCAATGTCTTTCAACAACTACTAGTCCTATAGAACTGGTCTTGAATGAAAATCACTCATAAGAATCTCAGGGCATGTGAATTAAAAGAACAATTAAAAATAAAGTAAACTAATTTAATGCATTTAAAAAGAAAAATAAAACATAAAAGAACTTAAAAGGGGAAGAATAAACTAATAAAGTCCAAGGAAACAAACACACAGCTAAGTCAAATAATACACAAAATTTAGAATTTGAAAAACAAATGCAGAAGAGAGAAGGACTGAAAACAACTCAACTAAAATTGAAACAGAATTGAAATTTTCACCATATTAATGAGGAAACTTAGGAGAAAATTATACAAGTGGAATGTATCGAATACAAGATAGAGTATCAAAATTGAAGATAAAGGAGCTAGGATTGAACACTCAACAATATAAAAATAAGCATACATGCAAACACATGGAAAATTCAGAAACATTAGGATGGCATGAAAAACCCAAAACTACAAATTACAATCATAGAAGGAGAAGAATCCCCAGTCAATGACATAGAATAGATCTTCAGTGGAATACTAGAAGAAAACTGCCCCAAATTCATAAAAGGCACATCCATACAGATAAAAAATAAAGTACACACACAATCAAGTAAGAACAGAAAGTCCCCACACCATATAATAATCAAAACACTAAATATGCTGAAGAATAAGTATTAAAAGCTGCAAGGCAAAATGTGTGGGTCATAAATAAAGACAAATACCTCACAATAGCATCTGTGTTTTCAACGGAAACTTTAAAATCCAGAAGCATAGAGCAATGTACTCTAAGTTTTACAAGACCACAGAGTTCTTTGTCTATAAAATTCTCTGCCATACATAAAGTGGGGGTGGGGGCAAAATGTGATATAAAAGGCTAAAGGAATTTGTATCTGCCAAACTGGTCTGACACAGAATATAAAAAACAATAGGTTGCACTGAAGTGAGGAATAAGCATACCTATAAAGCTACAAAAAAGAAAACAAATGAACATAAAATTACCGAAGTACAAAATAGGATGAATAACACAAACAGAAAAAAAAAATAAATGTAGGAAATCCACACAAGCATTTCAATAACTTTAAATATTAGTGCCCCAAACTCCAGATGAAAAGACGTGAGTTGATAGATTAAGAAGAATTAGGGGGAAATAAACCTTAATTTTGTTGTCAACAAGTAACTCATTTTACCTTCCAGGGTAGGCATTAACTCAGAGGGAAAGGGAAATGTATTTTAAAGAATAAAACCTATATGCAGGCCTGTGTCCCAAAATTATCTGACAAAAATAAGCTCTACCCCAAAATTAATCTTAATGGAAAAAGAAGAAAATTTCACTATGATTAAAGAAACAAATGGCCAACAATATATTGCAATAATAAACATGCATGCAGCAAACATTGGTGTAACCAACTTTGTAAAAGTGAGACTGTGTCTCCTAATAATGCCATAAACTAAAACCATATAGTCTCACCAACATGACTGCTTAAACGTGACCTAAACCAGAATAACACAAATAGGCATATCAAAGTAGACAAGGAAAAGTCCAAAAGGTCACAATCCTACACAAAAGACAATAAAGCACTACAAAATGCTGTGAGTGAAAACAATAGTCATCTACAAGGAAGAGCACACCATTTGGTTGTCCAATACCAAGTAGCCAGCCCAGAAAACATATACATAGAAGTAACATTATTCAGACTGAGCAGGTTTTACTTAGGAATATATGTATATACATATATGCAGGTAATAACAAGTAATGGGAAAAGAAGTCATGAGTTTGAAAGAGAGCTAGAATGGGGTGTATGAGAGATTTGAGAGGAAGGAAAGGAAAAGAAAGAAAAGATGGAAGGAAGTACATTACAATATCCAAAAAAAAACAAAGTAGCACATATAAACCCAAACTTCAGGATCCCACCTAACTTTAACTCAGTAATAGTGGGTAGTTTCAACATCTCTCTCTTTTTCTGATAGACATATCATAAAGACAAAGAAAACAAGTATCAGAATTAAATTACAAAATACATAACCTTACATATATACAGAATACTCTACCCAAATGCTGAAATGCTGAAAAATACATGTGCTATTTATCTACTCATGGAACTTTCTCTAAAATTAACCACATTCTTGGCCACAAAACAAATACAGTGAATACAGAAAAATTGAAATAATTCTATGTCAATAATATGAATGAAATAAAATTTCAAATCAATAGCAAAGTAGCTCTATAAAAATTTCATAAAGTCGTGGAGTTTATACAATCATTGCACTACTGGATGAAGAGTATGACTAAGAAGAAAACAATAATAAAATTTTGAAACTTCTAAGAACTAACTAAAAATAAAAGTACAATATACAAAATGCTCTTGGACACATTTAAGCTTAATCCTAAGAAGATTAAGTCACTAAGAAGCAAAGAAATTATCTCATACTTTACCCACTCTTGCACACTAGACAGGAAACTCCAGTTGCTGGTGAACAGGACATGGAAGTTAGAATACCATTACCTTGGACCTCTCTATAATGACATTCAACACCATGGATAAAGCAAAGATCCCTTAGCATGGACAGCGGTTGGACATGAAATCTATACTTTTCCTGGCATGATGTATAAGTCCACTCAGTAATAGGACACCTACAGTAGTGTCAGCTTTACTCTATTTAAGTGCTGTGCTATTATTTATGAATGTAAGAGGTGATTAACATACATAGCTGTTGCAATAGTGGTGATAGTTATAATACACAAACCCAAAGCCAGTCCCTCCAGAGATTCTATCCATTGTTAAGTCACCATCAGAAAGATTTTCTCCTGAAGCAGATGCGGACAATTTTGTTAACTACAGTTAAGACATTTAATCCCTAATTAGACCCAAGGAAAAAAATTCTTTCAGATATGTGTAGTGGGAGGTAATAGAAAAGGCATACAGCTCAGCTAGCTCCTGGCCTCCACCATGTTCACGCTCTAAATTTCCACACTAACAGTGGCAGAGGTGCCAGTCCGGATGGAGACCATGAGACATTGGCATGGCTACTGCCACCGCCAGTCAGCTCTGTGGACTCCATGGCTCTAAGCATAAATGACCCTTGAGCCAACTCCGCCACCCTCATAGTGCTCTGCTCAACCCCAGACAATAACTGCCATCCTTGTGGTACCTAGTAAAATGAAGACTCTTAATGCTTAAAGATTAACCAATGGATTTATATATTAACAAATACTCAATACACAAGATGCCCACACAATTAGAATTGTTAACCCAATTGCCTAACCTTGACTGCTATAGCCACATGGACATCCGGGGACATCTTCTCTCCTCAATCCTTCTTTTTCTTCCACTTTCCCACTCCTTCCTCCTCCCAACTTCTAGCTCTGCCTATCTCTTCTCTATCCAATGACAGAGCTTCTGCCACAGATAAGGACTATCCATTTGGGTGCAGACTTAGTCCATGCAGAATAACATGTCAATTGTGAATTTGGAAGTAACCAAAGTTTCAGCTATGCTGTACCAAGGAAATATTGATCAACTATGAATTCATAACAAATTAAGACTTATATCACCATCTAGTGCTGAAGAGTGGTAAGACAGGCACAAATCAACTTTGATTATAAAAACATATATACATATATATATATATATATATATATATATATATATATATATATATAAAACATTTCCATTAAGAAACTAATCTTTGGCCTGGACCTGCTGCCTGGAGCAGACACCCGCCTGGTGTGCTCCTGTGTGGCCACCAGATCCCAAAACATCCTAGAGAAACCACTGAACCAACAACAACAGACACCATAGCCTGAGACATCCTAGAGGAACACTGAACTCAGAGCAGTGGGCACCCATATCCTGAGACATCCTAGAGGAGCCAATGCACTCAGAGCACTGGACACCTTATCCTGAGACATCCTAGAGAAGACACTGCACCCAGAGCAGCAGACACCTAGCTGGTCTACTACTGTGGAGATAACATATCCTGAGACATCCTAGAGGAGCCACTGAACCCAAAGCAACTGGAGCTCAGGATTAAAAGATCACAGAGACATCTGGAACAAGAATAGTTCAGACACAAACGAGATAACTGGAAAGGCAGGCTCCAGTCAGAGACAGTGAGTGCAGGCAGCACTAGAGTTAACCAGATGGTGAAAGGCAAGTGCAAGAACATAAGCAAAAGAATCCAAAGTTACATGACATCATCAGAACCCAGTTCTCCCATCATAACAAGCCCTGAACACCCCACCACACCAGAAAAGCAGGATTCAGAATTAAATCACTTCTCATGGCGATGATAGAGGACTTTAAGAAGGACATAAATAACACTCTCAAAGAATTTAAGTAGAACACAGGTAGACAGGTAGAAGCCCTTAAAAAAGAAGCACAAAAATCCCTTAAAGAACTGCAAGAAAACACAAATAAACAGGTGAAGGAATTAACCAAAACAATCCAGGATCTAAAAATGAAAGTAGAAACAATAAAGAAATCCCAAAGGGAGACTACCCTAGAGATAGAAAACCTAGGAAAAAGATCAGAAGTTATAGACACAAGCATCACCAACAGAATACAAGAGATAGAAGAGAGAATCTCATGAACAGAAGATACCATGGAAAACATAGACACAACGGTCAAAGAAAATGTGAAATGCAAAAAGCTCCTAACACAAAACATCCAGGAATCCAGGACACAATGAGAAGATATACCTAAGGATAATAGGTATAGATGAGGGTGAAGACTCCCAAGTTAAAGGGCCAGTAAATATTTTCAACAAAATTATAGAGGAAAACTTCCCTAACCTAAAGAAAGAGATGTCCTTAAATATACAAGAAGCCTACAGAACCCCAAATAGACTAGACCAAAAAAGAAATACCTCCTGTCACATAATAATCAAAACATCAAATATACAAAACAAAGAAAAAATGCTAAAAGCAGTAAGGAAAAAAGGTAAAGTAACATATAAATGCTGACCTATAAGAATTAAACCAGGATTCACATAAGAGACTATAAAAGCCAGAAGATCCTGGACTGATATCATACAGACCCTAAGAGAACATGAAAGCCAGCCCAGACTACAATACTCAGCAAAACTCTCAATCAATATTGATGGAGAAACTAAGATATTCCTTGAGAAAACCAAATATACACAATATCTTACCACAAATCCAGCACTTCAAAGGATAAGTGGTGGAAAACTCCAACACAAGGAGGGAAACTACAACCTAGAAAAAGCAAGAAAGAATCTTCCAACAACCCCAAAAGAAGATAGCTACACAAACATAATTCGACCTCTAATAACAAAAATAACAGGAAGCAGCATTCATTTTTCCTTAATATCTGTTAATATCAATAGACTCAGTTCTCCAATAAAAAGACATAGACTATCAGACTGGATACATAAACATAACCCAGAATTTTGCTGCATACAGGAAATGCACCTCTGTGAAAAAGACAAACACTACCTCAGAGTAAAAGGATGGAAAACAATCCTCCAAGCAAATGGTCCCAAGAAACAAGCTGGAGTAGCCATTCTAATATCAAATAAAATCAATTTTCAACCAATAGTAATCAAAAAAGATAAAGAAGGACACTTCATATTCATCAAAGGAAAAATGTACCAAGAGGAACTCACAATTCTGAAAATCTATGCCCCAAATGCAAGGGCACCGACATACATAAAAGAACCTTTACAAAAACTTAAAGCATACATTACACCCCACACAATAATAGTGGGAGATTTCAACACCCCCCCTCTCAGCTATGGACAGATCATGGAAACAAAAACTAAATCGAGACACAATGAAACTAACAGAAGTTATGAACCAATTGGACTTAACTGACATCTATAGAACATTTCATCCTAAAACAAAAGAATATACCTTTTTCTCAGCACCTCATGGTACCTTCTCCAAAATAGACCATATAATTGGCCACAAAACAGGCCTCAACAGATACAAAAAGATTGAAATAATCCCTTGCATCCTATCAGATCACCATGAACTAAGACTCGTCTTTGATATGGTCAAAAACAATGGAAAGCCCACATACACGTGGAAACTGAACAATGCTCTACTCAATGATAACTTAGTCAAAGAAGAAATAAAGAAAGAAATTAAAGACTTTTTAGAATTTAATGACAATGAGGAAACATAATATCAAAACTTATGGGACTCCATGAAAGCAGTACTAAGAGGAAAACTCATAGCTCTAAGTGCCCACAAAAAGAAACTGGAAAGAGCATACACTAACAGCTTGACAGCACACCTGAAAGCTTTAGAACAAAAAGAAGCTAATATATCCAAGAGGAGTAAACGGCAGGAAATAATCAAACTCAGGGCTGAAATCAACCAAGTTGAAACAGAAAGAACTGTACAAAATATCAACAAAACCAGGAGATGGTTCTTTGAGAAAATCAACAAGATAGACAAACCCTTATAGAACATTTCATCCTAAAACAAAAGAATATACCTTTTTCTCAGCACCTCATGGTACCTTCTCCAAAAATATACCATATAACTGGTCAGAAAACAGGCCTCAACAGATACAAAATGATTGAAATAATTCCTTGCATCCTATCAGATCACCATGGACTAAGGCTGGTCTTCAATAATAACAAAAACAATGGAAAATCCACATACATGTAGAAACTGAGCAACACTCTATTCAATAATGACTTAGTTAAGGAAGAAATAAAGAAAGAAATTAAAGACTTTTTAGAATTTAATGAAAATTAGGACACATGATACTAAAACTTGTGGGACTCCATGAAAGCAAAACTAAGAGGAAAACTCATAGCTGTAAGTGCCTACAGAAAGAAACTGGAAAAAGCATACACTAATAATTTGACAGCACACCTGAAAGCCTTAGAACAAAAAGAAACTAATATACCCAAAAGGAGTGGACAGCAGGAAATAATCAAAATCAGGGCTGAAATCAACCAAGTAGAAACAGAAAGAACTATACAAAAGATCAACAAAACCAGGAGCTGGTTTTTTGAGAAAATCAACAAGATAGATAAACCCTTAGCCAGACTAACCAAAGGGCACAGAGACAGTATTCAAATTAATAAAATCAGAACTGAAAAAGGAGACATAACAACAGAAACTGAGGAAATTAAAAAAATTGTCAGATCCTACTACAAAGGCCTATACTCAGCAAAATTGGAAAATCTAGATGAAATGGAAAATTTCCTAGACAGATACCAAGTATCAAAATTAAATCAGGAACAGATAAACCATCTAAACAGTCCCATAAACCCTTAAAAAAAAATAGAAGCAGTCATTAAAAGTCTCCCCACCAAAAAAAGTCCGGGACCAGATGGTTTTAGTGCAGAATTCTATCAGACCTTCCAGGAAGACTTAATACCCACTCACTTCAAACTATTCCACAGAATAGAAGCAGAAGGAACAATACCCAATACGTTCTATGAAGCTACAATTATGCTCATACTTAAAGTCCATAAAGACCCAACAAAGAAAGAGAACTACAGACCAATCTCTCTTATGAATATTGATGCAAAATACTCAAAATTCTCACAAACCGAATCCAAGAACATATCAAAACAACGATCTATCATAATCAAGTAGCCTTCATCCCAGGACTGCAGGAATGGTTCAATATTCGGAAATCTATCAATGTAATCCACTACATAAATAAACTCAAAGGAAAAAAAAACACATGATCATCTCACTAGATGCTGAGAAAACATTTGACAAAATTCAACATCCCTTCATGTTAAAAGTCTTGGAAAGATCAGGAATTCAAGGTCCATACCTAAACATACTAAAAGCAATATACAGCAAACAAGTAGGCAACATCAAACTAAATGGAGAGAAACTGGAAGCAATCCCACTAAGATCAGGGACTAGACAAAGCAGCCCACTCTCACCCTACCTATTTAATATAGTACTGGAAGTCCTAGCCAGAGCAATTAGACAACAAAAGAAAGTCAAAGGGATACAAATAGGAAAGGAAGAAGTCAAAATTTCACTATTTGCAGATGATATGATAGTATACTTAAGTGACCCTAAAACTTCCACAAGAGAATTCCTAAAACTGATAAACAACTTCAGCAAAGTGACTGGATATAAAATCAAGTCAAACAAATCAGTAGCTTTCCTCTATACAAAGGATAAACAGGCTGAGAAAGAAATTAGGGAAATGACACCCTTCACAACAGTCCCAAATAATATAAAATACTTTGGAGTGAATCTAACCAAGCAAGTAAAAGATCTGTATAAAAAGAACTTCAAGTGTCTGAAGAAAGAAATAGAAGAAGATCTCAGAAGATAGAAAGATCTCCCATGCTCCTGGATTGGCAGGATTAATTTAGTAAAAATTGAAATCTTGCCAAAAGCAATCTACAGATTCAGTGCAATCACCATCAAAATTCCAAATCAATTCTCCCTAGAGATAGAAAGAGCAATTTGCAAATTCATTTGGAAAAACAAAAAACCCAGGATGGTGAGAACTATTCTCAAAAATAAAGGAAATTCTGGGGGAATCACCATCCCTGACCTCAAACTCTACTACAGAGCAATAGTGATAAAAACTGCATGGTATTGGTACAGAGACAGGCAGGAAGATCAATGGGATAGAATTGAAGATCCAGAAATGAACCCACACACCTATGGTCACTTGATCTCTGACAAAGGAGCTAAAACCATCCAGTGGAAAAAGGAAAGCATTTTCAGCAAATGGTGCTGGTTCAACTGGAGGTCAGCATGTAGAAGGATGCAAATCAATCCATTCTTATCTCCTTGTACAAAGCCCAAGTTCAAGTGGATAAAGGACCTTCACATAAAACCAGATACATTGAAACTAATAGAAAAGAAGGTGAGGAAGACCCTCAAATAGTTAGGCACAGGGGAAAAGTTCATGAACAGAACACCAATGGCTTATGCTCTAAGATCAAGAATTGACAGATGGGACCTCATAAAATTGCAAAGCTTCTGTAAGGCAAAGGACATTGTCAATAAGACAAAACAGCAACCAACAGATTGGGAAAAGATCTTTAGCAATCCTACTTCCAATAGAGGGCTAGTATCCAATATATGCAAAGAACTCAAGAAATTATACTCCAGACAACCAAATAACTCTATTAAAAATGGGGTACAGAGCTAAACAAAGAATTCTCAACAGAGGAAACTTAAATGGCCGAGAAACACCTTAAGAAATGCTCAACAGCCTTAGTCATCAGGGAAGTGCAAATCAAAACCCTGAGATACCACCTCACATCAGTAAGAATGGCTAAGATCAAAAACTCAGGTGATAGTAGATGCTGGTGAGGATGTAGAAAAAGAGGAACACTCCTCCATTGTTGATGGGATTGCAAGCTGGTACAACCACTCTGGAAATCAATCTGGTGGTTTCTCAGAAAATTGGACATAGCATTACCTGAGGACCCAGCTGTACCACTTCTGGGCATTTACCCAGAAGACGCTCCAACACATAACAAGGACATATGCTCCACTATGTTCATAGCAGCCTTATTTATAATAGCCAGAAGCTGGAAAGAACCAAGATGTCCCTCAACAGAGGAATGGATACAAAAAATGTGGTACATGTACACAATGAAGTATTAGTCAGCTATTAAAAATAATGAATTCGAAAAATTCTTAGGTAAATGGACAGAACTAGAAATTATCATCCTGACTGAGTTAACCCAATCACAAAAGAACACACATGGTATTTACTCATTGATAAGTGGATGTTAGCCCAAAAGCTTGGAATAGCCAAGTCACAACACAGAGACCACATGAAGCTCATGAAGAAGAAAGACCAAGTGTGGATGCCTCAGTCCTACTTAGAAAGAGTAACAAAAATACTCAAGGGAACAAATATGGAAACAAAATGTGGGGCAGAAACTGAGAAACCATCTGGAGACCATCCCACCTAGGTATCCATCCCAGGTACAATCACCTAAGCTAGACACTGATGTAGATGGCTAGAAGTGCATGCTGACAAGAACATGATATAGCTGTCTCCTTAGAGGTCTGCCTGAGACTGACACATTCAGTGGCCGATGCTCACAGCTAACCACTGATCTGATCAAGGGTTTCCCAATGGAGAAGTTAGAGAGAAGACTGAAGGAGCACAAAGGGTTTGTGGCCCCATGAGGAGAGCAATAGTACCAACCAACCAGAGCTCCCCAAGGTCTAAACCACTAGCATGGGAGCACATAGGGAGGGACCTATGACTCCATCTGTACATGAAGGGGAGGATGGCCTGGTTGGGCATAGGTTGGAGAGGAGATTCTTGGTCCCATAAAGGCTGAACACCAAGTGGGGGGGGGGGGATTCCGGGGATGGGGGGGGGGGAGTGAAGGGGTAGGTGGAGGCACATCCTCATAGAAGCATGAAGAGGGGTGATGGGATAGGAGGTTCCTGCTTGGTGTGGGCATGGGGGGTTAGGGTATAAAATCTGAAATGTAAATATAATATCCAATAAAAATAAATTAAAATTTTTTCTTGTCTTGAGGAAGACTATTTCTCCAGCTCTCAGCGTTTCTTAGCTGCCTTTGTTCTTTGTGTATGGCTCAGTCTTCTTGAATTTTCCCTTGTCCTCCCTATCATTTCTTCAGTTGTTGCATTTGTTCTGTATAATTTTTGGCAATCACAATAGAACTGTGTCGTAAATGAAAGGAATTATTACCTAAGAGAACAAGTATGTTTGTTTTTTTTTCTTAAATGTCTTTATTTGTTCACTTTACAGCTTGATCTTAGCTTCATTGCCTTCTCTCCTTTCAGTACCACACTTACAAATCTCCCTACCTCATTACCAAATCCCCTTCCACACAGGGAAGGGAAAACCCTACTTGTGTTATCCGGGGATATCCAATCCCAGCAGGACTAAGCACATCCTCTCTCACTGAGGCCCAAACAGGAAGTCCTGTTAGAAGAAAGGGGATCCAGTTGCAAGAAAAGAATAAAGACAACACCACAAGAAGACCTAAAGATTCAACTAAACTGGACCCATGAGGGCTCACAGAGACTGAACCAGCAACCAAAGAGAATGCAGCTGCTGGACCTAGTCCCTCTAAACATTTGAAGTAGATGTGCAACTTGGTCTTCATATTGGTCCCCTAACAATTACTGCAGGGGCTGTCTCTGATGAGACATTTCATTACAGAGCTCCGTCAGAATATACTATTTGCTGCAAAGTAGAACCAAGTCTCAAGCAATGCCTTTTAAATTGTCTCCTCTAGTATTATAGATGTAGCACATTACTGGGTCATACATCTGAGAATGAAAAAACATCTTTATCTGCTTTATGATACATTTTGGTGACCATGATTTATCAAAACTTCTTTTTGCTTCCAGGTGATAAGTGAGAAACTAGTAAAAACGATGCTAGATACTACAATAGCTTAAAAACCTGCTACAATGTTTATGCAGTAATGTATCACAAAAATGTAGAAGAAAATACACACACAAGAATCATTAAATCTTTCTAGTACCCAGAGTATAATACATGAGTTGACACTTTTTAGCGTATTTTCTAGTTCATATTTAAGCAATATAGTTTTTGAGGTTATAGGTAATGAGTTTGTTGTTAAAATGAGCTCCTTATATACTTGTGTAAAAACACATATATGTAAAACATACATATTACAAAATGTGTCATATATATGTATGATACATATATATGTATCATATATATATATATATATATACACATATATGTTATTTTGTTATTTTTGCCATTAACTTGGTGACAAGTCTAATGTTGGCTTTTATATTAACAAACAATAACGAAGGGAAGCAAACTGAATTATCATTTTTACAGTCTTGAAACAAATAATTTTCTTCTATGTGTAATGTTTTTCCATATTGATTGCTCATTTATAAAAGTGCTAAATATTTTAATACCTCAGTATTTATTTATGTATTTATGGATGTAGTCATATTTATACAACATATAGATCCAAGTGATAGATTCTGTTGATTTCTAGAGTCATACTTTAGTAGCTGCTAATAGCATACTTTGCTAGCCGATTGGGTGCTGTTGTGTTGTTTCTGTCAGTCTGCCTGGTTTTCTTTGGGGGCGAGGGTAGATTGACTTTACTTATTAAATGGGATTTTAATTGAAGTAGAATTATATCATGTTCTCCTTTCTCCTATCTTCCTCAAATTCCTCTCCCTACATTTCCTAAACCCTTCCAGTAAAACCATTCAAGTTGATAGCCTCTTTTTCCTTGATTATTATTATTGCATAAATGTGTATATGTATATGTTTGTTCACATACACATACATGCACAAACTTTTGAGTACTATTTTGATATTGTAATTTCATGTAAATTAGGTGTAAATTCTGGTCTGACCATTCTACTTCTTATAATGAATTAGGGAATGCATCCCTGGGAGATGCTAATTCTCCTCCCTAAAGACTAGTTTTCAGATTTTTTTAAAAAAATCTGAGTTCTACAATATCCATGTATTATGACTCTTCTCACTTAAATTACTATCATTTTTACTATTTCTATGCTGAAAGTTATATTATATACTATTCACTCTGAATTAAAAGTATTTTCTTTGGTTAAGTGGAAGGGAATATTTGTACAATGCTATCTGTATACTGCTTTTATGGATTATCTAATAAAGAATGATGAACTTCTCATGAATAATAGGACTCATGAAATGGGTCAGGTATAAAAAACACATTAGTTGCCCTCTAAAGATGACACACACACACACACACACACACACACACACAAATTGTCAACCCAACACATAGTAGGAATTGATAAAAAGAAAAAGTAGTAATATTTTAATAATTACCTAAAAGAAGAATATCAGAAAGATGACTTACCAAACTAACAATTTTCTCTTTGGTCACATTTTTTTCCTGTCTGATGAATGGTTATAAAGACATATGTTATGTAGAGACAGTTTTCCCCTCAGCCTGACTTATCTTCACTTCCTGAAATTGTCTCATGGATGTCCCTTGTCACCTATTTGGTGTTCTCAACAAAACGAGAACCTTGGAAATTATCATATACACCTCTTGGAGATTTTTCTGCTAAGAGTGATAGTAAGTGTTACTTAATTGTGAAAACAGAAACAAGTAAAAAGTCCTGGTAGTTACTGAGCATTAATAGTATTATCCAACCTTTCAAAATTATTCTCTTCATCAATGAGTAATAAAAAGTAGTTGCTTCTTTATATATTCAAAGTGACTCAAAACATTTTATACTTATTAAACCAATTGCTAAAAGTATGAAATATTATCAAATAATATGCTGTGAACACAATACCGTAATCATGCAATCTGTGTCAAGTCTTGGTCACATAATTGACAAATTCCAGTATGCAGTGTTGGCAGATTTGAATTTCAGTTATTTAGACCCATTAGATTTTTTTTAAAAGTATTTGTTTATACTTACTGTGTATGTTTATATGTGAATTTGTGACATAGTATTTATAGAGAAAAGTCAGAAGGTCACTCTATCAATTCTTTTATTCTACCTTTATCAGTTTTCTAGGGGTTGAATTTAAATTGTCAGACAACATCAAACACCACTCTCATTATCATATTCTCATAGATATCTTCTCTCCATCTTTAACTATGTTTTAAAAAGAAGGCGTAGATGTACATTTCAAACATAAGTATATTTATTTTAAATTTAAAACATCTAACAATTACAGCTAAAAGATTGGTCTGTATAAAGAGTGAGGGAGACAGCAGAACTCTAATCCAAAGATCTCCAACATTACCCAATGTAAATTTTTGAATGAGAATGTCCTCCAAAGGCCAATGTATGGGAACACATTCTTCTCAGTTGGTAGTAGTGTTTGAGGAGGTTATGGGGATGTATGGACTTGCTGGAGAAAGTATGTCACTGGGAGTGTGTTAATGGGAGGATAGGCCCTTGGGCCTGTGAAGGCTCAATGCCCCAGTTTAGGGGAATGCCAAGGTGGGGAAGGTGGGAGTGGGTAGGTGGGTAGGAGAGCATCCTCATAGAAGCAGAGGGAAGGAGGATGGGATAGGAGGTTTCCAGAGGGGAAACCAGGAAAGGGGATAACATTTGAAATGTAAATAAATAAAATATCCTAAGAAAGAGATAAAACCTGGAGCTATTTCAGATTTATGCACTTGGCTTCATGCTTGTGTTTGAAGATATGAGCTCTTAGCTTCCCACTTTCTACTTCTTCCACCAAGTCTGACACTTACAGCCATGCTTCCTATCATTTAAGACTCTTAAATGGAGCAATCAACTCAAATAAACCCATCCTTCCAAAAAAAACCATTTAATTAAAAATTAATTAAGTTATTAATAAATAAAAAATTAAATGAATATAATACATCAAACGTAAAATGTAAAATTTAAAAAGTGTTGATACATACATTTAACCATGAAGACATCATCCCAGCATAATGAACTAGATGCTTACTACCAATAGGTAGTTCCTATTTTCTGTTTGTGAGGCATATGCACGTGTATGCACATGCTACAAATATGTGCAACAGTAAGCTGGATGTAGGTCAGTGTTGTGTATCTCTCTCTGTTATTCTGTGTTTGATATTCCAGTGATATAAGTTAGTAGTATTTATAATAATTTAATTTCTTTTTCAAACTTTTATCATATTTACCCCCCCCAAACATCTCTTTCCCATGCCTTCTCACTCACTCAAATTTGACACAACTTGTTTTCTCCCTTATTTCTCCACTGACTCCAGTTTGCACTGCCCAGTTATTCTTGATAATAAGGACTACTCTGATTTGTGGTCAACCTATCAGAGATCATATTTCTAAAGGAAAGGAACTGCCCTGTACCGGCTTCTACCAAATAGCAGTAGCTCCTCAGTAATAGACTTTTGTGAGTATCTCCCCAATTCTGGCTGAAGTTTGTAAGATTTCATGAAAGCCATAACTGTTGTTGTATATTCTAATACCTTGGTGACCTGCCTGACAAAAATAATGACACAGAGACCTTTGAATATTTTAAAGCTTGGGCTTTAGCTTGGCAGACTCTCAACTCATTCATCTAATACCCACCACATGGCTAGCTATAACTTTCTGGCCAGTAACACATATCTCCACTCCCATATCTCCTTTAAAAAAGACTCTCCTAAGGACTCTCTTCTTTCTTCTTCCCAGACTCTATTTCTCTCTTCCACCAGAAGTCCCACCTTCTACTTCCTGCTCTAGCTATTAGTCATCTGCTCTTTATACAAATCAATCAGCAGTGAGACACATCTGATACAACTCTCTAACAGTCTATGGATAGAAGACAGTGTGACCGACCTTTTCTTTCAGATTTATAAAACAGGAGGTGGGTCAC
>JANHMN010000097.1:0-36986 GCA_030674055.1 Rhabdomys pumilio | reverse complement strand
GTGACCCACCTCCTGTTTTATAAATCTGAAAGAAAAGGTCGGTCACACTGTCTTCTATCCATAGACTGTTAGAGAGTTGTATCAGATGTGTCTCACTGCTGATTGATTTGTATAAAGAGCAGATGACTAATAGCTAGAGCAGGAAGTAGAAGGTGGGACTTCTGGTGGAAGAGAGAAATAGAGTCTGGGAAGAAGAAAGAAGAGAGTCCTTAGGAGAGTCTTTTTTAAAGGAGATATGGGAGTGGAGATATGTGTTACTGGCCAGAAAGTTATAGCTAGCCATGTGGTGGGTATTAGATGAATGAGTTGAGAGTCTGCCAAGCTAAAGCCCAAGCTTTAAAATATTCAAAGGTCTCTGTGTCATTATTTTTGTCAGGCAGGTCACCAAGGTATTAGAATATACAACAACAGTTATGGCTTTCATGAAATCTTACAAACTTCAGCCAGAATTGGGGAGATACTCACAAAAGTCTATTACTGAGGAGCTACTGCTATTTGGTAGAAGCCGGTACAGGGCAGTTCCTTTCCTTTAGAAATATGATCTCTGATAGGTTGACCACAAATCAGAGTAGTCCTTATTATCAAGAATAACTGGGCAGTGCAAACTGGAGTCAGTGGAGAAATAAGGGAGAAAACAAGTTGTGTCAAATTTGAGTGAGTGAGAAGGCATGGGAAAGAGATGTTTGGGGGGGGTAAATATGATAAAAGTTTGAAAAAGAAATTAAATTATTATAAATACTACTAACTTATATCACTGGAATATCAAACACAGAATAACAGAGAGAGATACACAACACTGACCTACATCCAGCTTACTGTTGCACATATTTGTAGCATGTGCATACACGTGCATATGCCTCACAAACAGAAAATAGGAACTACCTATTGGTAGTAAGCATCTACTTCATTATTTATGCTGGGATGATGTCTTCATGGTTAAATGTATGTATCAACACTTTTTAAATTTTACATTTTACGTTTGATGTATTATATTCATTTAATTTTTTATTTATTAATAACTTAATTAATTTTTAATTAAATGGTTTTTGTTTGGAAGGATGGGTTTATTTGAGTTGATTGCTCCATTTAAGAGTCTTAAATGATAGGAAGCATGGCTGTAAGTGTCAGACTTGGTGGAAGAAGTAGAAAGTGGGAAGCTAAAAGCTCATATCTTCAAACACAAGCATGAAGCCAAGTGCATAAATCTGAAATAGCTCCAGGTTTTATCTCTTTCTTAGGATATTTTATTTATTTACATTTCAAATGTTATCCCCTTTCCTGGTTTCCCCTCTGGAAACCTCCTATCCCATCCTCCTTCCCTCTGCTTCTATGAGGATGCTCTCCACTCCCACCTTCCCCACCTTGGCATTCCCCTAAACTGGGGCATTGAGCCTTCACAGGCCCAAGGGCCTATCCTCCCATTAACACACTCCCAGTGACATACTTTCTCCAGCAAGTCCATACATCCCCATAACCTCCTCAAACACTACTACCAACTGAGAAGAATGTGTTCCCATACATTGGCCTTTGGAGGACATTCTCATTCAAAAATTTACATTGGGTAATGTTGGAGATCTTTGGATTAGAGTTCTGCTGTCTCCCTCACTCTTTATACAGACCAATCTTTTAGCTGTAATTGTTAGATGTTTTAAATTTAAAATAAATATACTTATGTTTGAAATATACATCTACGCCTTCTTTTTAAAACATAGTTAAAGATGGAGAGAAGATATCTATGAGAATATGATAATGAGAGTGGTGTTTGATGTTGTCTGACAATTTAAATTCAACCCCTAGAAAACTGATAAAGGTAGAATAAAAGAATTGATAGAGTGACCTTCTGACTTTTCTCTATAAATACTATGTCACAAATTCACATATAAACATACACAGTAAGTATAAACAAATACTTTTTAAAAAAAATCTAATGGGTCTAAATAACTGAAATTCAAATCTGCCAACACTGCATACTGGAATTTGTCAATTATGTGACCAAGACTTGACACAGATTGCATGATTACGGTATTGTGTTCACAGCATATTATTTGATAATATTTCATACTTTTAGCAATTGGTTTAATAAGCATAAAATGTTTTGAGTCACTTTGAATATATAAAGAAGCAACTTCTTTTTATTACTCATTGATGAAGAGAATAATTTTGAAAGGTTGGATAATACTATTAATGCTCAGTAACTACCAGGTGTTTTTACTTGTTTCTGTTTTCACAGATAAGTAACACTTACTATCACTCTTAGCAGAAAAATCTCCAAGAGGTGTCCAAGATAATTTCCAAGGTTCTCGTTTTGTTGAGAACACCAAATAGGTGACAAGGGACATCCATGGGACAATTTCAGGAAGTGAAGATAGGTCAGGCTGAGGGGAAAACTGTCTCTACATAACATATGTCTTTATAACCATGCATCAGACGGGAAAAAATGTGACCAAAGAGAAAATTGTTAGTTTGGTAAGTCATCTTTCTGATATTCTTCTTTTAGGTAATTCTTAAAATATTACTACTTTTTCTTTTTATCAATTCCTACAATGTGTTGGGTTGACAATTTGTGTGTGTGTGTGTGTGTGTGTGTCATCTTTAGAGGGCAACTAATGTGTTTTTTATACCTGCCCCATTCCATGAGTCCTATTATTCATGAGAAGTTCATCATTCTTTATTAGATAATCCATAAAAGCAGTATACAGATAGCATTGTACAAATATTCCCTTCCACTTAACCAAAGAAAATACTTTTAATTCAGAGTGAATAGTATATAATATAACTTTCAGCATAGAAATAGTAAAAATGATAGTAATTTAAGTGAGAAGAGTCATAATACATGGATATTGTAGAACTCAGATTTTTTTTAAAAAATCTGAAAACTAGTCTTTAGGGAGGAGAATTAGCATCTCCCAGGGTTGCATTCCCTAATTCATTATAAGAAGTAGAATGGTCAGACCAGAATTTACATTTAATTTACATGAAATTACAATATCAAAATAGTACTCAAAAGTTTGTGCATGTATGTGTGTGTGAACAAACATATACATTTATGCAATAATAATAATCAAGAAAAAAGAGGCTATCAACTTGAATGGTTGTACTGGAAGGGTTTAGGAAATGTAGGGAGAGGAATTTGAGGAAGATAGGAGAAAGGAGAACATGATATAACTCTACTTCAATTAAAATCCCATTTAATAAGTAAAGTCAGTCTACCCTCCCCCCAAAGAAAACCAGGCAGACTGACAGAAACAACACAACAGCACCCAATTGGCTAGCAAAGTATGCTATTAGCAGCTACTAAAGTATGACTCTGCAAATCAACAGAATCTATCACTTGGATCTATATGTTGTATAAATATGACTACATCCATAAATACATAAATAAATACTGAGGTATTAAAATATTTAGCACTTTTATAAATGAGCAATCAATATGGAAAAACATTACACATAGAAGAAAATTATTTGTTTCAAAACTGTAAAAATGATAATTCAGTTTGCTTCCCTTCATTATTGTTTGTTAATATAAAAGCCAACATTAGACTTGTCACCAAGTTAATGGCAAAAATAACAAAATAACATATATGTGTATATATATATATATATATATGATACATATATATGTATCATACATATATATGACACATTTTGTAATATGTATGTTTTACATATATGTGTTTTTACACAAGTATATAAGGAGCTCATTTTAACAACAAACTCATTACCTATAACCTCAAAAACTATATTGCTTAAATATGAACTAGAAAATACGCTAAAAAGTGTCAACTCATGTATTATACTCTGGGTACTAGAAAGATTTAATGATTCTTGTGTGTGTATTTTCTTCTACATTTTTGTGATACATTACTGCATAAACATTGTAGCAGGTTTTTAAGCTATTGTAGTATCTAGCATCGTTTTTACTAGTTTCTCACTTATCACCTGGAAGCAAAAAGAAGTTTTGATAAATCATGGTCACCAAAATGTATCATAAAGCAGATAAAGATGTTTTTTCATTCTCAGATGTATGACCCAGTAATGTGCTACATCTATAATACTAGAGGAGACAATTTAAAAGGCATTGCTTGAGACTTGGTTCTACTTTGCAGCAAATAGTATATTCTGACGGAGCTCTGTAATGAAATGTCTCATCAGAGACAGCCCCTGCAGTAATTGTTAGGGGACCAATATGAAGACCAAGTTGCACATCTACTTCAAATGTTTAGAGGGACTAGGTCCAGCAGCTGCATTCTCTTTGGTTGCTGGTTCAGTCTCTGTGAGCCCTCATGGGTCCAGTTTAGTTGAATCTTTAGGTCTTCTTGTGGTGTTGTCTTTATTCTTTTCTTGCAACTGGATCCCCTTTCTTCTAACAGGACTTCCTGTTTGGGCCTCAGTGAGAGAGGATGTGCTTAGTCCTGCTGGGATTGGATATCCCCGGATAACACAAGTAGGGTTTTCCCTTCCCTGTGTGGAAGGGGATTTGGTAATGAGGTAGGGAGATTTGTAAGTGTGGTACTGAAAGGAGAGAAGGCAATGAAGCTAAGATCAAGCTGTAAAGTGAACAAATAAAGACATTTAAGAAAAAAAAACAAACATACTTGTTCTCTTAGGTAATAATTCCTTTCATTTACGACACAGTTCTATTGTGATTGCCAAAAATTATACAGAACAAATGCAACAACTGAAGAAATGATAGGGAGGACAAGGGAAAATTCAAGAAGACTGAGCCATACACAAAGAACAAAGGCAGCTAAGAAACGCTGAGAGCTGGAGAAATAGTCTTCCTCAAGACAAGAAAAAATTTTAATTTATTTTTATTGGATATTATATTTACATTTCAGATTTTATACCCTAACCCCCCATGCCCACACCAAGCAGGAACCTCCTATCCCATCACCCCTCTTCATGCTTCTATGAGGATGTGCCTCCACCTACCCCTTCACTCCCCCCCCCCCATCCCCGGAATCCCCCCCCCCCCACTTGGTGTTCAGCCTTTATGGGACCAAGAATCTCCTCTCCAACCTATGCCCAACCAGGCCATCCTCCCCTTCATGTACAGATGGAGTCATAGGTCCCTCCCTATGTGCTCCCATGCTAGTGGTTTAGACCTTGGGGAGCTCTGGTTGGTTGGTACTATTGCTCTCCTCATGGGGCCACAAACCCTTTGTGCTCCTTCAGTCTTCTCTCTAACTTCTCCATTGGGAAACCCTTGATCAGATCAGTGGTTAGCTGTGAGCATCGGCCACTGAATGTGTCAGTCTCAGGCAGACCTCTAAGGAGACAGCTATATCATGTTCTTGTCAGCATGCACTTCTAGCCATCTACATCAGTGTCTAGCTTAGGTGATTGTACCTGGGATGGATACCTAGGTGGGATGGTCTCCAGATGGTTTCTCAGTTTCTGCCCCACATTTTGTTTCCATATTTGTTCCCTTGAGTATTTTTGTTACTCTTTCTAAGTAGGACTGAGGCATCCACACTTGGTCTTTCTTCTTCATGAGCTTCATGTGGTCTCTGTGTTGTGACTTGGCTATTCCAAGCTTTTGGGCTAACATCCACTTATCAATGAGTAAATACCATGTGTGTTCTTTTGTGATTGGGTTAACTCAGTCAGGATGATAATTTCTAGTTCTGTCCATTTACCTAAGAATTTTTCGAATTCATTATTTTTAATAGCTGACTAATACTTCATTGTGTACATGTACCACATTTTTTGTATCCATTCCTCTGTTGAGGGACATCTTGGTTCTTTCCAGCTTCTGGCTATTATAAATAAGGCTGCTATGAACATAGTGGAGCATATGTCCTTGTTATGTGTTGGAGCGTCTTCTGGGTAAATGCCCAGAAGTGGTACAGCTGGGTCCTCAGGTAATGCTATGTCCAATTTTCTGAGAAACCACCAGATTGATTTCCAGAGTGGTTGTACCAGCTTGCAATCCCATCAACAATGGAGGAGTGTTCCTCTTTTTCTACATCCTCACCAGCATCTACTATCACCTGAGTTTTTGATCTTAGCCATTCTTACTGATGTGAGGTGGTATCTCAGGGTTTTGATTTGCACTTCCCTGATGACTAAGGCTGTTGAGCATTTCTTAAGGTGTTTCTCGGCCATTTAAGTTTCCTCTGTTGAGAATTCTTTGTTTAGCTCTGTACCCCATTTTTAATAGAGTTATTTGGTTGTCTGGAGTATAATTTCTTGAGTTCTTTGCATATATTGGATACTAGCCCTCTATTGGAAGTAGGATTGCTAAAGATCTTTTCCCAATCTGTTGGTTGCTGTTTTGTCTTATTGACAATGTCCTTTGCCTTACAGAAGCTTTGCAATTTTATGAGGTCCCATCTGTCAATTCTTGATCTTAGAGCATAAGCCATTGGTGTTCTGTTCATGAACTTTTCCCCTGTGCCTAACTATTTGAGGGTCTTCCTCACCTTCTTTTCTATTAGTTTCAATGTATCTGGTTTTATGTGAAGGTCCTTTATCCACTTGAACTTGGGCTTTGTACAAGGAGATAAGAATGGATTGATTTGCATCCTTCTACATGCTGACCTCCAGTTGAACCAGCACCATTTGCTGAAAATGCTTTCCTTTTTCCACTGGATGGTTTTAGCTCCTTTGTCAGAGATCAAGTGACCATAGGTGTGTGGGTTCATTTCTGGATCTTCAATTCTATCCCATTGATCTTCCTGCCTGTCTCTGTACCAATACCATGCAGTTTTTATCACTATTGCTCTGTAGTAGAGTTTGAGGTCAGGGATGGTGATTCCCCCAGAATTTCCTTTATTTTTGAGAATAGTTCTCACCATCCTGGGTTTTTTGTTTTTCCAAATGAATTTGCAAATTGCTCTTTCTATCTCTAGGGAGAATTGATTTGGAATTTTGATGGTGATTGCACTGAATCTGTAGATTGCTTTTGGCAAGATTTCAATTTTTACTAAATTAATCCTGCCAATCCAGGAGCATGGGAGATCTTTCCATCTTCTGAGATCTTCTTCTATTTCTTTCTTCAGACACTTGAAGTTCTTTTTATACAGATCTTTTACTTGCTTGGTTAGATTCACTCCAAAGTATTTTATATTATTTGGGACTGTTGTGAAGGGTGTCATTTCCCTAATTTCTTTCTCAGCCTGTTTATCCTTTGTATAGAGGAAAGCTACTGATTTGTTTGACTTGATTTTATATCCAGTCACTTTGCTGAAGTTGTTTATCAGTTTTAGGAATTCTCTTGTGGAAGTTTTAGGGTCACTTAAGTATACTATCATATCATCTGCAAATAGTGAAATTTTGACTTCTTCCTTTCCTATTTGTATCCCTTTGACTTTCTTTTGTTGTCTAATTGCTCTGGCTAGGACTTCCAGTACTATATTAAATAGGTAGGGTGAGAGTGGGCTGCTTTGTCTAGTCCCTGATCTTAGTGGGATTGCTTCCAGTTTCTCTCCATTTAGTTTGATGTTGCCTACTTGTTTGCTGTATATTGCTTTTAGTATGTTTAGGTATGGACCTTGAATTCCTGATCTTTCCAAGACTTTTAACATGAAGGGATGTTGAATTTTGTCAAATGTTTTCTCAGCATCTAGTGAGATGATCATGTGTTTTTTTTTCCTTTGAGTTTATTTATGTAGTGGATTACATTGATAGATTTCCGAATATTGAACCATTCCTGCAGTCCTGGGATGAAGGCTACTTGATTATGATAGATCGTTGTTTTGATATGTTCTTGGATTCGGTTTGTGAGAATTTTGAGTATTTTGCATCAATATTCATAAGAGAGATTGGTCTGTAGTTCTCTTTCTTTGTTGGGTCTTTATGGACTTTAAGTATGAGCATAATTGTAGCTTCATAGAACGTATTGGGTATTGTTCCTTCTGCTTCTATTCTGTGGAATAGTTTGAAGTGAGTGGGTATTAAGTCTTCCTGGAAGGTCTGATAGAATTCTGCACTAAAACCATCTGGTCCCGGACTTTTTTTGGTGGGGAGACTTTTAATGACTGCTTCTATTTTTTTTTAAGGGTTTATGGGACTGTTTAGATGGTTTATCTGTTCCTGATTTAATTTTGATACTTGGTATCTGTCTAGGAAATTTTCCATTTCATCTAGATTTTCCAATTTTGCTGAGTATAGGCCTTTGTAGTAGGATCTGACAATTTTTTTAATTTCCTCAGTTTCTGTTGTTATGTCTCCTTTTTCAGTTCTGATTTTATTAATTTGAATACTGTCTCTGTGCCCTTTGGTTAGTCTGGCTAAGGGTTTATCTATCTTGTTGATTTTCTCAAAAAACCAGCTCCTGGTTTTGTTGATCTTTTGTATAGTTCTTTCTGTTTCTACTTGGTTGATTTCAGCCCTGATTTTGATTATTTCCTGCTGTCCACTCCTTTTGGGTATATTAGTTTCTTTTTGTTCTAAGGCTTTCAGGTGTGCTGTCAAATTATTAGTGTATGCTTTTTCCAGTTTCTTTCTGTAGGCACTTACAGCTATGAGTTTTCCTCTTAGTTTTGCTTTCATGGAGTCCCACAAGTTTTAGTATCATGTGTCCTAATTTTCATTAAATTCTAAAAAGTCTTTAATTTCTTTCTTTATTTCTTCCTTAACTAAGTCATTATTGAATAGAGTGTTGCTCAGTTTCTACATGTATGTGGATTTTCCATTGTTTTTGTTATTATTGAAGACCAGCCTTAGTCCATGGTGATCTGATAGGATGCAAGGAATTATTTCAATCATTTTGTATCTGTTGAGGCCTGTTTTCTGACCAGTTATATGGTATATTTTTGGAGAAGGTACCATGAGGTGCTGAGAAAAAGGTATATTCTTTTGTTTTAGGATGAAATGTTCTATAAGGGTTTGTCTATCTTGTTGATTTTCTCAAAGAACCATCTCCTGGTTTTGTTGATATTTTGTACAGTTCTTTCTGTTTCAACTTGGTTGATTTCAGCCCTGAGTTTGATTATTTCCTGCCGTTTACTCCTCTTGGATATATTAGCTTCTTTTTGTTCTAAAGCTTTCAGGTGTGCTGTCAAGCTGTTAGTGTATGCTCTTTCCAGTTTCTTTTTGTGGGCACTTAGAGCTATGAGTTTTCCTCTTAGTACTGCTTTCATGGAGTCCCATAAGTTTTGATATTATGTTTCCTCATTGTCATTAAATTCTAAAAAGTCTTTAATTTCTTTCTTTATTTCTTCTTTGACTAAGTTATCATTGAGTAGAGCATTGTTCAGTTTCCACGTGTATGTGGGCTTTCCATTGTTTTTGACCATATCAAAGACGAGTCTTAGTTCATGGTGATCTGATAGGATGCAAGGGATTATTTCAATCTTTTTGTATCTGTTGAGGCCTGTTTTGTGGCCAATTATATGGTCTATTTTGGAGAAGGTACCATGAGGTGCTGAGAAAAAGGTATATTCTTTTGTTTTAGGATGAAATGTTCTATAGATGTCAGTTAAGTCCAATTGGTTCATAACTTCTGTTAGTTTCATTGTGTCTCGATTTAGTTTTTGTTTCCATGATCTGTCCATAGCTGAGAGGGGGGGTGTTGAAATCTCCCACTATTATTGTGTGGGGTGTAATGTATGCTTTAAGTTTTTGTAAAGGTTCTTTTATGTATGTCGGTGCCCTTGCATTTGGGGCATAGATTTTCAGAATTGTGAGTTCCTCTTGGTACATTTTTCCTTTGATGAATATGAAGTGTCCTTCTTTATCTTTTTTGATTACTATTGGTTGAAAATTGATTTTATTTGATATTAGAATGGCTACTCCAGCTTGTTTCTTGGGACCATTTGCTTGGAGGATTGTTTTCCATCCTTTTACTCTGAGGTAGTGTTTGTCTTTTTCACAGAGGTGCATTTCCTGTATGCAGCAAAATTCTGGGTTATGTTTATGTATCCAGTCTGATAGTCTATGTCTTTTTATTGGAGAACTGAGTCTATTGATATTAACAGATATTAAGGAAAAATGAATGCTGCTTCCTGTTATTTTTGTTATTAGAGGTCGAATTATGTTTGTGTAGCTATCTTCTTTTGGGGTTGTTGGAAGATTCTTTCTTGCTTTTTCTAGGTTGTAGTTTCCCTCCTTGTGTTGGAGTTTTCCACCACTTATCCTTTGAAGTGCTGGATTTGTGGTAAGATATTGTGTATATTTGGTTTTCTCAAGGAATATCTTAGTTTCTCCATCAATATTGATTGAGAGTTTTGCTGAGTATTGTAGTCTGGGCTGGCTTTCATGTTCTCTTAGGGTCTGTATGATATCAGTCCAGGATCTTCTGGCTTTTATAGTCTCTTATGTGAATCCTGGTTTAATTCTTATAGGTCAGCATTTATATGTTACTTTACCTTTTTTCCTTACTGCTTTTAGCATTTTTTCTTTGTTTTGTATATTTGATGTTTTGATTATTATGTGACAGGAGGTATTTCTTTTTTGGTCTAGTCTATTTGGGGTTCTGTAGGCTTCTTGTATATTTAAGGACATCTCTTTCTTTAGGTTAGGGAAGTTTTCCTCTATAATTTTGTTGAAAATATTTACTGGCCCTTTAACTTGGGAGTCTTCACCCTCATCTATACCTATTATCCTTAGGTATATCTTCTCATTGTGTCCTGGATTCCTGGATGTTTTGTGTTAGGAGCTTTTTGCATTTCACATTTTCTTTGACCGTTGTGTCTATGTTTTCCATGGTATCTTCTGTTCATGAGATTCTCTCTTCTATCTCTTGTATTCTGTTGGTGATGCTTGTGTCTATAACTTCTGATCTTTTTCCTAGGTTTTCTATCTCTAGGGTAGTCTCCCTTTGGGATTTCTTTATTGTTTCTACTTTCATTTTTAGATCCTGGATTGTTTTGGTTAATTCCTTCACCTGTTTATTTGTGTTTTCTTGCAGTTCTTTAAGGGATTTTTGTGCTTCTTTTTTAAGGGCTTCTACCTGTCTACCTGTGTTCTACTTAAATTCTTTGAGAGTGTTATTTATGTCCTTCTTAAAGTCCTCTATCATCGCCATGAGAAGTGATTTAATTCTGAATCCTGCTTTTCTGGTGTGGTGGGGTGTTCAGGGCTTGTTATGATGGGAGAACTGGGTTCTGATGATGTCATGTAACTTTGGATTCTTTTGCTTATGTTCTTGCACTTGCCTTTCACCATCTGGTTAACTCTAGTGCTGCCTGCACTCACTGTCTCTGACTGGAGCCTGCCTTTCCAGTTATCTCGTTTGTGTCTGAACTATTCTTGTTCCAGATGTCTCTGTGATCTTTTAATCCTGAGCTCCAGTTGCTTTGGGTTCAGTGGCTCCTCTAGGATGTCTCAGGATATGTTATCTCCACAGTAGTAGACCAGCTAGGTGTCTGCTGCTCTGGGTGCAGTGTCTTCTCTAGGATGTCTCAGGATAAGGTGTCCAGTGCTCTGAGTGCATTGGCTCCTCTAGGATGTCTCAGGATATGGGTGCCCACTGCTCTGAGTTCAGTGTTCCTCTAGGATGTCTCAGGCTATGGTGTCTGTTGTTGTTGGTTCAGTGGTTTCTCTAGGATGTTTTGGGATCTGGTGGCCACACAGGAGCACACCAGGCGGGTGTCTGCTCCAGGCAGCAGGTCCAGGCCAAAGATTAGTTTCTTAATGGAAATGTTTTATATATATATATATATATATATATATATATATATATATATATATGTATATATGTTTTTATAATCAAAGTTGATTTGTGCCTGTCTTACCACTCTTCAGCACTAGATGGTGATATAAGTCTTAATTTGTTATGAATTCATAGTTGATCAATATTTCCTTGGTACAGCATAGCTGAAACTTTGGTTACTTCCAAATTCACAATTGACATGTTATTCTGCATGGACTAAGTCTGCACCCAAATGGATAGTCCTTATCTGTGGCAGAAGCTCTGTCATTGGATAGAGAAGAGATAGGCAGAGCTAGAAGTTGGGAGGAGGAAGGAGTGGGAAAGTGGAAGAAAAAGAAGGATTGAGGAGAGAAGATGTCCCCGGATGTCCATGTGGCTATAGCAGTCAAGGTTAGGCAATTGGGTTAACAATTCTAATTGTGTGGGCATCTTGTGTATTGAGTATTTGTTAATATATAAATCCATTGGTTAATCTTTAAGCATTAAGAGTCTTCATTTTACTAGGTACCACAAGGATGGCAGTTATTGTCTGGGGTTGAGCAGAGCACTATGAGGGTGGCGGAGTTGGCTCAAGGGTCATTTATGCTTAGAGCCATGGAGTCCACAGAGCTGACTGGCGGTGGCAGTAGCCATGCCAATGTCTCATGGTCTCCATCCGGACTGGCACCTCTGCCACTGTTAGTGTGGAAATTTAGAGCGTGAACATGGTGGAGGCCAGGAGCTAGCTGAGCTGTATGCCTTTTCTATTACCTCCCACTACACATATCTGAAAGAATTTTTTTCCTTGGGTCTAATTAGGGATTAAATGTCTTAACTGTAGTTAACAAAATTGTCCGCATCTGCTTCAGGAGAAAATCTTTCTGATGGTGACTTAACAATGGATAGAATCTCTGGAGGGACTGGCTTTGGGTTTGTGTATTATAACTATCACCACTATTGCAACAGCTATGTATGTTAATCACCTCTTACATTCATAAATAATAGCACAGCACTTAAATAGAGTAAAGCTGACACTACTGTAGGTGTCCTATTACTGAGTGGACTTATACATCATGCCAGGAAAAGTATAGATTTCATGTCCAACCGCTGTCCATGCTAAGGGATCTTTGCTTTATCCATGGTGTTGAATGTCATTATAGAGAGGTCCAAGGTAATGGTATTCTAACTTCCATGTCCTGTTCACCAGCAACTGGAGTTTCCTGTCTAGTGTGCAAGAGTGGGTAAAGTATGAGATAATTTCTTTGCTTCTTAGTGACTTAATCTTCTTAGGATTAAGCTTAAATGTGTCCAAGAGCATTTTGTATATTGTACTTTTATTTTTAGTTAGTTCTTAGAAGTTTCAAAATTTTATTATTGTTTTCTTCTTAGTCATACTCTTCATCCAGTAGTGCAATGATTGTATAAACTCCACGACTTTATGAAATTTTTATAGAGCTACTTTGCTATTGATTTGAAATTTTATTTCATTCATATTATTGACATAGAATTATTTCAATTTTTCTGTATTCACTGTATTTGTTTTGTGGCCAAGAATGTGGTTAATTTTAGAGAAAGTTCCATGAGTAGATAAATAGCACATGTATTTTTCAGCATTTCAGCATTTGGGTAGAGTATTCTGTATATATGTAAGGTTATGTATTTTGTAATTTAATTCTGATACTTGTTTTCTTTGTCTTTATGATATGTCTATCAGAAAAAGAGAGAGATGTTGAAACTACCCACTATTACTGAGTTAAAGTTAGGTGGGATCCTGAAGTTTGGGTTTATATGTGCTACTTTGTTTTTTTTTGGATATTGTAATGTACTTCCTTCCATCTTTTCTTTCTTTTCCTTTCCTTCCTCTCAAATCTCTCATACACCCCATTCTAGCTCTCTTTCAAACTCATGACTTCTTTTCCCATTACTTGTTATTACCTGCATATATGTATATACATATATTCCTAAGTAAAACCTGCTCAGTCTGAATAATGTTACTTCTATGTATATGTTTTCTGGGCTGGCTACTTGGTATTGGACAACCAAATGGTGTGCTCTTCCTTGTAGATGACTATTGTTTTCACTCACAGCATTTTGTAGTGCTTTATTGTCTTTTGTGTAGGATTGTGACCTTTTGGACTTTTCCTTGTCTACTTTGATATGCCTATTTGTGTTATTCTGGTTTAGGTCACGTTTAAGCAGTCATGTTGGTGAGACTATATGGTTTTAGTTTATGGCATTATTAGGAGACACAGTCTCACTTTTACAAAGTTGGTTACACCAATGTTTGCTGCATGCATGTTTATTATTGCAATATATTGTTGGCCATTTGTTTCTTTAATCATAGTGAAATTTTCTTCTTTTTCCATTAAGATTAATTTTGGGGTAGAGCTTATTTTTGTCAGATAATTTTGGGACACAGGCCTGCATATAGGTTTTATTCTTTAAAATACATTTCCCTTTCCCTCTGAGTTAATGCCTACCCTGGAAGGTAAAATGAGTTACTTGTTGACAACAAAATTAAGGTTTATTTCCCCCTAATTCTTCTTAATCTATCAACTCACGTCTTTTCATCTGGAGTTTGGGGCACTAATATTTAAAGTTATTGAAATGCTTGTGTGGATTTCCTACATTTATTTTTTTTTTCTGTTTGTGTTATTCATCCTATTTTGTACTTCGGTAATTTTATGTTCATTTGTTTTCTTTTTTGTAGCTTTATAGGTATGCTTATTCCTCACTTCAGTGCAACCTATTGTTTTTTATATTCTGTGTCAGACCAGTTTGGCAGATACAAATTCCTTTAGCCTTTTATATCACATTTTGCCCCCACCCCCACTTTATGTATGGCAGAGAATTTTATAGACAAAGAACTCTGTGGTCTTGTAAAACTTAGAGTACATTGCTCTATGCTTCTGGATTTTAAAGTTTCCGTTGAAAACACAGATGCTATTGTGAGGTATTTGTCTTTATTTATGACCCACACATTTTGCCTTGCAGCTTTTAATACTTATTCTTCAGCATATTTAGTGTTTTGATTATTATATGGTGTGGGGACTTTCTGTTCTTACTTGATTGTGTGTGTACTTTATTTTTTATCTGTATGGATGTGCCTTTTATGAATTTGGGGCAGTTTTCTTCTAGTATTCCACTGAAGATCTATTCTATGTCATTGACTGGGGATTCTTCTCCTTCTATGATTGTAATTTGTAGTTTTGGGTTTTTCATGCCATCCTAATGTTTCTGAATTTTCCATGTGTTTGCATGTATGCTTATTTTTATATTGTTGAGTGTTCAATCCTAGCTCCTTTATCTTCAATTTTGATACTCTATCTTGTATTCGATACATTCCACTTGTATAATTTTCTCCTAAGTTTCCTCATTAATATGGTGAAAATTTCAATTCTGTTTCAATTTTAGTTGAGTTGTTTTCAGTCCTTCTCTCTTCTGCATTTGTTTTTCAAATTCTAAATTTTGTGTATTATTTGACTTAGCTGTGTGTTTGTTTCCTTGGACTTTATTAGTTTATTCTTCCCCTTTTAAGTTCTTTTATGTTTTATTTTTCTTTTTAAATGCATTAAATTAGTTTACTTTATTTTTAATTGTTCTTTTAATTCACATGCCCTGAGATTCTTATGAGTGATTTTCATTCAAGACCAGTTCTATAGGACTAGTAGTTGTTGAAAGACATTGCCAATTCTTGGCCTTTCATAACATTTGTGCATTTTAAAAATTTAATCTGTGCTTGTGGACTTAATGTATTGATTTTGTGTCTGATAAGGTTTTAGCCTGTTCCTAGTGACAGGTCTGTCTTTTCTACCTCGCTATGTTGATCACCAAAGAACAAGTTCAAACCAATTAAAAATTCCAATATGGAGAAAAGAACAGCTTCTAAAATTTCACCTCTAGTTATGCAGTTATTTAAAAAAGCTGTTCAGCGAGAAACACATTTTACTTTGAGGGATGTCTACTTGAAACTTTCTCATATTCCAGTAGATAATCCAACAGTCATGTGTACTTTGGCAGCATTAATTGTACTCACATGGTTACTAATAAGAGAACATGAATTTAGAAAGAACATTGTAACTTTAATTTTGTCAAACCTTGTTTCTAATGATGGTTCTTAAATGCTTTAACTCCCTTTTAGCCCACTACTCACCAGAGGTAGTGGGAAAGAAAGGATATGGGGGAAGTAAACCTGTTTAGAAAGGTTCTTTGGAGAAACTCACATCTGTAATTTTTGGAAATTGACTGTTCAGTTCATAGGTTAGCAGCATCAGTTCAATCTACTCGCAAATACTTAACTAATATACCAGCAGTCCAGTTCTGTGAAGTTGGGTTAGCAACAGTGCTGACACAACTGAGCATAGACATCCAGGCTTTAGCCTCAACACTAGTCAGCAGGAGAGACAAGGAGAAAATCAGGAGAATTCTCAGATTTGCCTGTCTTAGTGATGAGATCAGCAAAGACGTAAGACTCACAAGTGTTACACAACTAGCTCTATCAGCAAGCTAAACTCAGCCTCAGCCACTGTAAGTCTAGTCCTATTTATATACCCTCCAAACAACATGTATCCTCCACAGGATTTGCCTCAGCATATGTCTTACTTCAGCACATATTTTGCCTCAGCATGGTTGTCTGTGTCAGCTGACACCACTCTGCCAATCAACTCAAGTATGAGGACGCTTCAAGAAACTGCAGAACACCAAAGTTTTTTGGTGTATTTCTCTCTATGGAGTCCTGACAAATGCAACTCAACTATACAATGTAAGGTGGACCAATACATGTATGTTAGCAAAGAATCCCTCATCATGTGTTTTTTCACATGCCTGCTTTAGCAGAACATCCTTTTATGTGTGTCTGTTTCAGCTAAATGTTCCTTCATGTTTGCCCCAGAAAAACACATCCAACCAACTTTTCAAAGAACCCTTAAGTTTCCAATTCAGAACATGTATTAGAAGAAATCCTGGGGGAATTGAATGGAGGTAATATAGATGGATACGATAAAGTTACATTGTACACATATATGAACCAATCAAAAATAAGATTTTAAAAAAAGTAATCCATGTTTCATAGCCTAGGTCATCATGTAGCACATTGTGTATTGTATGTATTGTAGGGAGCAGAAGTGTGATATTCTGGTCTGAATTTTAAGTAAATATAAATTTATCAAATTAGTTCAAATTGTATAAATTGTAGTTCAAATTGATAAATTGTATGTATTTAATTTTTTAGAAGTTTTGATTGTTTTATTATACTTTTTCAAGTATTGATTTCTTATTCTTAGAATTCTTATTCTGAGAATTTCTTTTGTAATAATTCAGAATATTTACAAATTTAAAACATTCTTACGATTTCTTATTCTTAGAATTCAGAATATTTACACATTTAAAACTTTGTAGCTTAGAACATGCCTATCAAAATTGCTGTATTATTATAGCTGACCTACTCTGTGCATTAGTTTTCTCTCCAGTAATATTCTTTTATCTGAAACATACTTTGCCTAATATCAAAGTAGCTGCACTTTCTCTTGATTTAGCATTATCACATGCTTCCCGCCCCCTCTCCCTTTTGAGATAGAACCCATGCTGGACATTGCTCATTTAGCCCTGAGCCCAAGACTGGACAGATCAAGGACCTATGGGGAAACTAAATACTTCTTTTCTATCAAAGGAATATAGCTATAAAATGATTCCTAATGACTTGTCCATTATCGTTACTTGTCCAACCATTATCAGAGAAGTTCTTCCTGAAGCAGATAGGGGCAAATACAGAGACCCACAACTAGACAATAAGTAGAGAACAAGAAACCATGAGACAGTCCTATTTGGGATATAGCCATCTAATTTATTCCTTCATGGCTTAAGGAACTATGGAAAAGAAGAGGTATAAAAATTATAAGAGCCAATGGGGACTGAAGACATCAAAGGAATAAGGCTTTATAGATACAATAAGACTGATACATATGGAGAGACTGTAGTTCAGGAATTTATTTAAATAATAAGCAACAATTTAAAGGAAAATTTTATTTTTGAAATTCAGATAATTGAGAAAAACAGTATATTTGTTCATACAACAATTTAGTTTTATTAAGTTAATAAAATCAATACCAAGTAATGTCCACTGCTGTTTGTTTCTTGTACAGTTTATAAATTTTATTTTTCCACAATTTTCTTATTTTCCTTTTAATCTTTTTGGAGAAAGCTGGGATAAAGTAAATTATATTATCTTTTTACAAAGGGGTGAGTAAAATGTTTATGGGATATTATAAGGTAGAGAATAAAATTCTCATGTTGTTAGAGAAACATTTAAGTTAATTTTACAAAAATAGGTATGAGCTTGACAAATACATTTAAGTTCTTCATATTACTGAAGACATGTAAGAGCCATTAAATTTTTTTTCACAAGAACTGTCAGCATTTGACATTTTTCAGAAATAATTTAGTGGTCTATATGATTAAAACTTTCAATCTCTAGAATTAATTATATTATACCTGTTACATAACAAAATACTGTAATTAATTGTACATATAAATTAAATACTCCAAATTTTAACCTTTCTTCCATTTAACCTATGTCATGAAATTTGACATATCTATGAAGATTTCTTGGGCATTAAGTATTTACCTTGTGATTCATAACATAGCATTTAAATTTCTTTAGAGCATTTTTTTATTTCTTTATTTCTCAGTGTATAAATGGCTGGATTTAGGAGAGGTGTAACAACATAATAAAACACAGCAAGAAATTTGTCAAACCAGATGATATTGAGGGGCCACACATAGATGATGCAAGGCAAAAAAAAGGAGCATCACCAGAGTGATATGAGCAGTACATGTGAACAGGACCTTTGATGCCCCAGCTTTAGAGCTCCTGTGAACAGTGATAAGGATGTATGTGTAGGATATGAGCAACAGAATGAAGCAGGATACAACTACAATCCCACAGTCAGCATTCATTAAAATGTCCAAATCATGGGAATCTGTGCAGGCTAACTTGATTACCAGTGGCATGGCACAGAAAAAACTGTGTATTTCCAGTGGGCCACAGAGAGGTAGCTGCAGAACTGCTACAAGCTGACTCAAGGCATGCACAAAGCCAACAGTCCAGGAAGTCAACACCAATCCAGTGCATTTTTCCAGGTTCATGATGGTGAAATAGTGGAATGGGTTGCAGATGGCCGCATAGCGGTCATAAGCCATTACCAGCAAGAGCACCATCTCTCCTGCAGCAATGCAATGGGCAAAGAAGACTTGGGACATGCATCCTGCAAACAAAATGGTTTTGTGTTCCCTGAGAAAGTCTGTGACCATCTTTGGAATGGATACTGAGGAAAGCCATACATCAACAAAGGACAGGTTGGCCAACAAGAAGTACATAGGGGAATGGAGATGACAGTCAATGGTTATTAAGATCATGATGACAATATTTCCTGACAAAATGAGCATATAAAGTATCAAAAATATCACAAAGAGCAAGACCTGAAGATTCTGTGAGTGGGAAAGTCCCAAAAGCACAAATTCTGACACCACGGACTGATTCACTCCATTAATTTTGTCTTAAGAAACAATCTACAGAGAAAAAACAATGTTGGAGGAAAGTGGAGTAAAAATTGCTTGTAGAATTTGACATTTACCTCAGACTTAATATCTGTACATCACATAAATATAAAGAGAAGTTTTGACCAAATATGAATGACATTACTATCAAAGTAAAACCTCATGAGACATGGTTAACTTTTGTGGAAGCAAAGGATCACATTACATTTATATGAACATTGTTTCAGAAATATGCTTTGTATGATGGTAGGCAAAAACATAGTTCACAAGGTGAGAGGTTACACATTATTGCTTTTTCTTGTGAGGGATATCTTACTTGCTAGTTCAGTTTAAACAAACTCTCAGTATGAAGCAAACAGTCTTTCCAATATATGATAAAAATTGAGTCATATCCTTGGGGACACGATTATAAACTACATCAAATTTCAATGTACAATATGTGTTACAATCTTTCTGGTTTTGAAGTAATAAAATAACAGAAAGTTATTTAAGTCACAATGTAGTATTTTTAATATTACTTTATAACATTACATTTTTATCTTACTCTTCTGAAGGAAATGTTTTAACCATTATGAGAAAACCTATAGAATACTGTATAGAATATTGAAGCACATACTGATCGGGATATGAACATCATGTTCATAGTTACCGTAAATTAAAATGTATAAGGGAACTTATATGGACAACTAAGCTCATAAGCAAAATTTCAATACAGATGAATATAGAAATTGATTAGTTGAACAGAAAGATCATTCAGATTCAGACTTGAACATTACATTACATTAAGGATATAATTAGAACATATTTATTTTACATAATATCAATAAACAGCAATGAATCACTACTCTGTGGAATATTAGTGCCTTTTATCATAAAATATGTATTCATCTATTGTATATTTATATATTATCTATTAATTTTTTTAACTTGTATCACTTGTTTATTAATCACTGTCATTACTTGAAAGATGATAATATATCACATATACATGTAAATAAATAAATTGGTCTTTGACTGTTAATTTTGTAGTAATGAATAGTGTCCATACTGACAGATAATATTGACAATACACAAACTGAATGGGAATGTTTGCAAATTTTCTCTCTTCCTTCAGTAATTTGTTGAGTATTATTTTCAAATTTTGTGTTTTACCTGTTTTATCATTTGAAGTTCCTGGGGTGATGAAGTGAAAAAGTCAACCTCCTCGTGTAGAATGCTATTTTACTTTCCCATTTTTCTGAGGAGTCAGAAGCAACTAAGGAACAAAGGAAATAAATCAAGTAAAATATTTGCTATGGCAAGTGTATATATTAGAGAGTAATATTTAACTCAAAAACACATTTATTTTCTATAATAAAGACATGCCATGCCTATTTTCTAAGGAAAATGGTTTGATATTTTACCAAATATGTCTGTGATATTTGCAAAGGCTGAACCATCTGAATCCCAATCCAAACTTAATTTCTCATCAGTGTGAAAATTTCCTAAAAATACCATTTGTATAATCTAGATTAATTTGTAACAATAATATTCAAGGGCAGGATATTGTGTGATTCAGAAAGGAAATTTTTAAAAGATAAGCATGTGGCTTCTTATGAAACATTTGAGCAAGAAAAACCATAACATTTAAAAATTAGAGTTAAGTTACTGTAGAATAGGCACATCACTCTATTAACAGCTATTTACATATATTTAATAGATGTGGCATTCATTTATAAAAATAATAAAACTTGGTCAAATTACTATGACCTATTGACATAATCATGACACAAATATTTTTGTTTCAGTAGTGTGTTATGAAACACTATTAAAAAGTTAATGTAAAAAATTGCATAAGAAAACCCTTATGCATTTTATCATAATCAGAGTATGTTAACATTTTTGTTATTTTCCTTCTTCATTTCATAGTGCATCTTTAAACAATATTGTGTTCAAAATTATGGGTAATGATTATACTCTTAATCTTCATCTGATTCTCTGTAAGCAATAGATATTCTCTCTCTCTCTTTTTCTCTGTGTGTGTGTGCGTGTGTGTGTGTGTGTGTGTGTGTGTGTGTGTGCTTGTGTGTGTGTGCATGTGTGTGTGTGTGTGTGTGTGTGTGTGTGTGTGTGTGTGTGGTGTGTAATCACTTTTTCTCAAAATGTGTGTTGATGGCATTTTCTGCAAGTTGGCATTCACCTACTGAGTAACACGGATGTGTAGGCATAAATGACATACTAAAATACTGGCTTCTTTTCAGGAATGTAACATCTGCTTCAGGCTCCATGTCTTTTCATCCAGAAGAGCCTATACAGAATCTTCCATTAAATTATCCTTGGAATTCTCCTTTTGATATGGCTAGAATTCTTCTAGAAATACTAATATTGGCTTTAAGCTTGATAGTTTTGAAAATGTTGTCAAAGAAAGACTTCTTTGGTGTTACATGTCTAGGATGGAAATGTGTTCATTTTGGGACTGGAGAGATAGTTCAATGGTTAAGAGCACTAACTGCTCTTGGGTAGGACATTTATTCAGCCCACAATGCCACGTGGTGGCTTACTGCTTTCTGCATCTCCTATCCAGAGGGATCTGATGTATTCTTCTGGCATACACACAGTGCACAGACATTATGTGGGCAAAGGCACACATGCATAAAGAAAAATTAAAAACTGTTTTCATTGTCTTGCAGGAGTAGTGTTTGTCTAGTAAGTATATATGATATAAAACTTTATACGACTCTCAACATTGTGCTTTTGTAGCAATTAAGCATATATTGAAACTTAGACAGTGTAGCAGATCTGTGTGGTGTACACTGATGTGGTAACAAGCATATTCCAGTAGATCATTGATGGCTTTATTATTTCTCATGTTCCTTTTCATTGTATCCTTGCAATACGCAAGTGTCACATCAAGTCTCATTAGATTGGTGACCCATTTTTACATCTCTCTCTGCCAAAAGTTGTCCTATATACTAAGCATATCTGATGCAAAAGGGCTTGACCCTGTTAAATGGTAGTGGCTGTGAAGAATAGCTGCATGCTGCTTACATGGTTTAGCAAGCAAATAAAAATTATCTGATGCAGACATAAACACATTCCAGAGGGGATGCTTCTTTGTGGTGTGGCAATGGATGATAAATCACAGAATCTCAGATATAATAGAAGTTAAGAAGTCATGTATTATTTTCTAATCTCTAACAAAGCATATAAATGATTCTTAACCTCAATCATAGTAGATATTGGTAAAACAGATACACAGATATATTTTCAGAGAAAAGAATCAGGGAGATGATCTAGCTTACCAGACTAAATGTTTTTTCATAGCTCAGATTTTCCTCCTCTGTGCTGTGTACTTGTGAATACACTCATGTAAAGAGAATGTCCTGAAATCACTATCTATTGGCCTGTTTTTTTTATTCATCATCTGAATCTTTGTCGCATGGGCAAAACTCACTGAGCCTACATACTGAACAAAAGAGAACCCCGCACGTAATTATTTTGGACATCTCTTAGGAGTTTCTTTGTTCAGAATAACATCAAGTACTGCATATTTATGAAATATAACAGAGATACATATGAAAAGTATGAATAAGTTCAAGATTTAAAACTAGTGAAATAATATGAATTTATTATTAGTCAACAAATCCACAGTGATGCCTTATTCATATTTGATCTGTAAGAGAAATGATGTGTTGTGTGTTCTGTATGACAATAATAAAATGGTTCTCTAATTCTTGACAGAGTTTTTTTCAAACAGACAGGCTATGCTGATCATACAGAAGTTTTATCAGTTTATTTTCTGATAATTTGCTATGCTGTTATGTATGTACTTGATTTTTCAAATCATTAAGACCCCAGGAGATTTAAAAGAGGACATTTATGTGAGTTTTAAACAGATTTATTTTGCCTTTGTATGTGTGTTTGTAAACATGTACATATATATATATATATATATGTATATAAACATGTACACATATATATACACATCTTCTATTTAAAACAGCTTCATTGTAACAAATTATATAACTAATACTTAATATATAATTTAATGGCTGTTTCTACATAATCTCCTTTTCCTCTCTAGTATTATTCTTACTTCTGAATCATACTTTGTATATTATTAAAGTACTACTGAAGTTTCTGTTGATGTGTGTCACTGTCACATGCAGCTCTCACGTTCTTTTTTAGATAGAGCCCATGCTGAACACTGCTCATATAGCCAAGAACTAAAACTAGAGACATCAAAGACTTAAGGGAATAGCAAATACTACTGCTCAAATAAAAGAATATAGTCATAACATGACTCCTAATGGCATGCTATACTCTTAGATCTATGTCCTGTCATCATTATAGAACCTTCTTCTAGCAGCAGATAGGAGCAAATATGGAGTCCCACAATTAGTCAATGCATAGAAAGTGAGAAATGTTGAACATTCAGCTCTAAATGTCATGTCTTTACCTAATCTCTCCCTGCATGGCTCAGGGAAGTATGGGAAGAGCATCTCTAAAGATTATAAAAGCCAGTGGGTACAGAAGACACCAAGGAAACAAGGCCTTATGAACATAATAAGACTTATACACATGTGGAACTACAGAGATTGTGGCATCATGCAGAGGATCTGTTCAGTTCTAAGCTATGTAGGATCCCAGTTCTGAGAAGGATAGTGAACAGAACCCCCAACCCTAATACAGAAGCTAATTCCAATTGATAAACACTCACACAGGAAAAAATAATTTTTTCTAATGGAGTCTCACTTGGTATGCAAACACACTTAAGGAGAGGCTCCATACCTAGCAGTAGATGGTCAACACAAATCAAACTAGATGTTATTTATGAAGTATATTTTGATTACGATTGTTGTTATTGTACTTTTGCCTAAACATTTTTATTCAAACATTACAGGTCTTTTTTATACATTATGCTTCCTGAGTTTTTGTTTTTTATGGGATTTCTGTGTGTACAACTCTGTGTGTCTCAGGGTGAATTTGTGGATTTTGTGGATTTTCTGTTGGCTCTTTCCTTTTTTCTTTTTCTCATGCTTTTTTTGGTGTAATTTTTTCTTTTATTCTCTTTGTTTCTTCTTCTTCTTCTTCTTCTTCTTCTTCTTCTTCTTCTTCTTCTTCCTCTTTATTATTATTATTATTATTATTATTATTATTATTATTATTATCTTTACTATTATTGTTGTTGTTATTTAGATGCTTACAATGCTTTCTTGTTTTCTTTTTTTATTGGATATTTTATTTATTTACATTTTAGATGTTACTCCTTTTCCCACCATAAGCCCTCTATCCCATCTCTCCTCCTCCTTTTTGCTTTTATACCATTTTAATTACATGCAAGTATTAAGGTCAGATCTAGGTTGAGGAACTAGCAATACAATAGATGCAAATAGTCAAGGAACAAGCAAAACAATAAACACAAATTGTCTAAGAACAAGCAAGGCAATAAACAAAGTTCCATGAATACTCCCATGATCACTGTTTCTAAAGGCTTATCAGAATGACCAAGGTATCTGAGCCTACTTCCCTGTCCTAGTCTAAGGTCATTTTCATGCCTGAAGCCTACTTCTTTGTTCTAGCCTAAGATTTAGATTCCTGCCTGAAATTACTTCTTTGTTCTAGTCTTATATTTGTATTCCTGCTTGAAATTACTTCTTTGCTGTAGCCTAATGTCAGATTCCTGCCTGAGGCCATTTCTATGTCCTTGGCCAATGTCAGATTCCTGCCAAGCAGCACTGAAAGGTCTCCACATCTCCCCCTTTTATATTTCATAAACAAGACTCAGCCTGTCTTAGGTCGTTCTGACAAGAATGGGTACATCGTGTAATATGCATTATCAACAGCAATGCACTTATGTCTTCGGTAGGGAAAGATCTGTGCAGAATCTTAACTGTCCTTGACTTGCCAGCCTGTTAATAGCTCTTTCTGGGGTTCCACTTTCAGTTTCAAGTCACGTACTTTGGCTGCCAACATGTTGATGTTGTTAAAGATAAACTTGCACACGATGGATGGGCAGGAATAAAAATATTCCTAGGACAAGGGTGATCAACATGACCAAGCTATATATGCAATTCTTGACACTTGACTAAAATGGAAATGCTGACCTTAAGCGATGGATAATTTTATCAGAATTATCTGCTTCATCAACACTCAGCAGAGCAGCATTCTTTAAATTCATAATCTCACTATGCAAAGTTAAAAAATCCAGAGAAGTGTTAAAATTATGCCAAATACATTGCAAGTGTCTTAAAATTTTTCCTAATTATAATGACTATCATTGTAAATTTTAGAAGTAACACAACTCTATTTGTGTTTGGCATCATACCCCTGATGGCTCCTTACTCTTAAACCCTGAATCTCCTTCCAATAATTTGAATAGGATGAAGAGCATTGGGCCAATGTTTCAAATGCCTATCTAAATCCTCTTTATAGTAAACACATTAGTAACCTTTTTAAAAATTTTTTTTTGCTAAATGATTAAGAAAAGTAGCTGTCTTAACTTCTTTTGTCAAAGCAATTGCAGAAGCAGTGGTGCTAGCAATTAATGTAATTAAAGCTGTTACACCAGCAATAATCAAACCCACTACCCTCTTGCTTCTGCTTAAAGCCTGACTCAGTTCTTCCAGTACTTGAAAACTGTTTTCAGAAAACCAAGGTTCTGTAATACTTAGGGCAATAACAAAAAAGCTGATCGATAGACCTCCATAACAGATATGCTGTGTTTCAACACACTAACACAATTAGAAAGTATACAATCAATGCAACTTATAATAAATACTGTAGAAGAAACAAAATTTTAACTTGACAATTAAAAGTGCCTTAAAACATGCAGTAACACTTGTTTGTAAACCAGATCCTGTCCCAGCTTTATCTCTTGCTAACATAACATCATAGAGAACTGCAGATAACTTCCAAATATGTCTCTGAAAATGTTCAGACCCAGCCTTCCAAATGAAGACTGTTATTTCCAATAATGAATTGACTTCTTCACCAGTCCATGATTGAGTCTGAATAACTGGTCACATTTAAGAAAAACACAAGAGTCATAATAACTTCTCTTTTTAATTCTTTGTCCCATAAGTTCTAAAAACTTGAGGAAAGGTAGCTTGTCCCATCTGAGATATAAGAAAGCAAAGGTGAGTCAGGAACATATGTCCAATACTGCTTCCCAGTCACCATTTTCAGGGCACTCAGCAAGCTCACAGGTCAGCATCATTCTTTGGCCCAGCATGTCTCACCTTACAGATCTTTTGTTATGCATGCTTTCTGACTTTGCATCTTTATGAGACTTCTGTGTGTACAACTCTGTGCATCTCAGGGCCAATTTATGGGTTTTGTAGCTTTTTTGATCCTTTTCCCTTTTTTTCTTCTTATTTTTTTTGTTTAATTGTTTTATCCTATTCTGTTTGTTTATCTTCTTCTTGTTTATTATTATTATTATTATTATTATTATTATTATTATTATTATTTAAATACTTGCTTGTTTTCTACTGAGAAAGTAAGGAAGAGTGTGATTTGCATGGGCAATGAGTATCTGGGGAAAGGAAAAGCCACAACCAGAATATATTTTATATAACAACATTTTTAATAAAATTATTTTCAAATAGAAGACACCTTTCTATCTAATTATATGTGATGTCCACTATTTTTAAAAATAAATTGGCCAGAATGATTTAAGTTATTTGTACTTATTACTCTGTCATATCAATTCATATATCTGATTTTCAAACAGTACTATTGATGCTGATAGTATGTTTTGTCTTTTGGTTCTGATCCTAGCCTTAATGGCTCATCTATCTCTACATTCCCTTAGAGATTATTTTGAAGTTAGGCAGTACTATACATCTTTATAGCTTTCACTTATATAAGCAATAACCTTGCTTAAAGTCTATATATTTCAAGGATAAATACAGAATTTCTGTATATCAAAGTTATGGTCAATTTTTTCTATATAACCAAAATATTATTCTAAGATTCCTGATAATTTTATTTTTGTTTCTAGAAACTTCTCATTTCCTGTAGATTACTCACTCCATTGACAGTATAATGTATAAAAATCTAGTGATTATTATTATAATAATTGTTATAATTATATCATCATCAACATCATTACTATTCAATGTAATAATGTCTCTCTTCCTTTTGAGTTGCATATAGTTGCATCTCTTTGCTTTTACAGCTGAGAGCATGTTAATTTTTTCTTTATAATGTCAGCTCTAAGTTTTCATGTCAATTCATGTTTACTTATTGCAAAATGAGACATTTACATGACTGATGGGAAATGAAAGTAGTAGGATAGTAATGGAAAATAGCATGTAGGTTTCATAAAAATTCAAAATGAAGCTACCATTTAAGCTAGCTATTCTTCCAAGTATATATATCTGCAGTTGTTGAAATTTATGTGTTGAGACATCTGCATGGTCATATTTATATAGTATTACTTAACGCAGTCATGATAATCAGTTTAATTTTCCATGGATAAGTGCATAAAGCTGGAGGTAACTGATAGCACTGAGGGGACTGTTCTCCAAATGCAGGCAAGCAGATGCAGATAGGTATCCACAGATGTAGAGGTGACCCTTATTCACATTGTATTAAGTGTGCCACTATATATTTGACTATTCATTGCTGATATAGCAGTGAGCTAAATGCTAACAGATTCTGCTATTGTCATTATTATAACTCATTACCAGTATTGTTTTTAAATCCTAAGGAAAAGGTCACACTGTCATCTGTCTAGACAGTTTAAGAGTTTTATCAGAGGTATCTTACTGCTGATTGGTTGTTATAAAGGGCTGACAACCAATAGCTAGTGTAGGAAGTAGAACTCTGGACTTCCAACAGGGGAAAAAGCAAGTTGGGAAGAAAAATGAGGAGATTTATTTCTCAAGGAACATGGGAGGAAAGAGAAGTGACTACTGGCCAGGAAGTTTTGGCTAGTGATGTAGCAGGTGGGAGCTCGGTGGTTGGGTAAACTTAGATGGGCTAATTGAGAGTCTGCCCAACTAAGACTTAAACTTCAAAATATTATGAAATCTCAATGTCATTATTTTTTGGTGAATAGGTCACCAGGGTCTTATAATGCACACCAACTATTTCAGGTTGCATGAAACCTGTAGAAGTTCTAGCCAGAAGTGGGAAGGTGGGCACAAAATTCCATTGCTCATTGAAGTCAGGGCAAGTACTTTCCTTTAGTGACATAATCCATAGAAGGCTGACCAGACATCAGGGGAGTCCTTATTACCAAGAATAACTTGTCAATGCAAACTGGACTCAATGGAGAAAGAAGGAAAAAAAAAAAGCAATGTCAAAGTTGGGTGAGAAGAGATGAGGAGGGCATCGGTAGGAGATAAATATGCTAAAAGTTTGAATAAGAAACTAAGTTGTTATAATCACTGTAATATTAAAACAGAAGAATAGAGGAAAACACATACTGAACTTCACTGACCTTACATATGCACATACTTCTATCATGTGAACAAACATCACATGCTTCACACAAACAGAAAATGGGGAATACCATGGCTTCAGCATCTAGTTCACTATTTATGCTGTGATGATTTCTTCATGGTTGAATTTATGTACCAACATTTCTTAAATTTTAACTCTTAAATTTATTGTGTCTTATCCTTTTAATTATTAATTTAGTTATTGATCATTTAACTATTTATTGAATGAAATAGATATTTTATTATTTATTTCTTAACTTTTTTAGAAGAAAGAGTTTATTTGGGTTGATTGTTCCAGAAAGATAAGAATCTTTTTTTTCTTTTTTTTTTAATTGGATATTTTATTTACATTTCAGATGTGATCTCCTTTCTCCATTTCCCCCCATCCCAGGAACCCCCTATCATATCTCCCCTCCCCCTGCTTCTATGAGAATGTGCCCCCAACCATCCTCTCACTCCCACCTCCCCACCCATGAATTCCCCCACACTGGGGCATTCAGCCTTCACTGGACCAAGGACTTCCTCTCCCACCTATGCCCAACAATGCAATGGATAGGAAGCATGGCTATAAGTGGCAGGGTTAGTGGCAGCAACAGGAAGCTAAGATCTCTCACTTCTTCAAACATAAGATGAAGCCAATTGGATGAATCTGAAGAGGCTTTCCATTTTAACTCTTAAAACTCACTCCCTCTGTTCCATTCTTGCATGCAACACACTCCCTTTGTTCCATCCATCCCCCATGCCTGCATTTCATATAGACAGGATAAATTTTGGATTGAAAGTTTTGGGTGGGTTGGTGTCTCTATAACTCCACTGGGGTTCCTACCTGGTTACAGGAGGTAGCCTCTTCTGGTTCCATATGCCCAAAGTTGTGGGTCACACCTAAGGTCACCCCACTGATTCTCAGGCATCTCTCTTATCCTAGGTCTCTGTCTTCTCCTGGAGATTCCCCTCACCTCCTCACCCCTATTAATTGCAAATGTCTATTCATTTTCATGGCCATCTAGCCATCTCTCCTGTTCTTTCTTATACCTGGCCCTGAATCCTCCATTTTTTCTCCCAGTTTCTTCCCTCCATCTGTCTCTTATGAGTATTTTATTCCCCCTTGTAAGTGAGATTCGAGGATCCTCACTTGTGCCTTCCTTGTTTAATTTCTTTGGTTCTATAGAGTATACCATGGTACCTGTATTTTAAGGCTAATATCCACTTATAAGTAAGTGCATACCATACATGTTCTTTTGGTACTTGACCTCACTCAGGATATCTCAAGTTCTATCCATTTACCTGCAAAATTTGTATCTTTGATTTTAATTGCTGAATAGTGTAGATGAACCATTTTCTTTATCCATCTTCTGTTGAGGGACATCTAGGTTCTTTCCAATTTCCAGCTATTAGGAATTAAGCTGAGGGAATGGCAAACCAATAACTACTCCAGCTTGAGACCCATCCCATGAGCAAGCATCAATCCCTAGCACTATTAATGATACTCTGTTATCCCAAAGGGGAAGAAACTCCACAGAAAAATCAACATAGTCAACTATCCTAGACCCTTGGGGCTCTCAGAGTCTGAACCACCAACCAAACATAGGCTCCACTTAGGCCTTCCCAAACATATGTAGCAGATGTGCTGCTTGGTCTTTATGTGGGTCTCAAACAACTGGAGCGGATGCTATCCCAAAAGCTGTTGCCTGTATGTGGGATATATTCTTTTAACCTGGTTGCCTTATCTGGCCTCAGTGGGAGGTGAAGTACCTAGTTTTGTAGAGACTTGAAGTGCCAGGCTGGGGGATACACAGAGGGGTGTCTCTACCTGATAACAGAAGAGGAGAAGAGAATGGGGAAGTATATTTGGAGAGGGTGGCAGAGAGTGGGACAGTGAGTGGGATATAAAGTGAATAAGTAAACATTCCCAGTGACGTACATTCTCCGGCAAGTCCACATCGGCCCATAACCTCAAACAGTGCTACCAACTGAGAAGGAAGTGTTTGCATACATGAATCTGTGGGGGACATTCTCACGTAAAAATTTCCATTGGATGATTTTGGCAATCTTTGAATTAGAGTCCTGCCATTTCCCTCACTCCTATACAGGCTAATATTTAGCTGTACTTGTCTCTATACTGGCTAATCTTTTAGCTGTACTTGTTAGATGTTTTAAATCTAAAATCAAAATAAGTATGTTTAAAATGTGCATCTTCTTTCTAAAACATAATTTTAAAAGATAGAGGCAAGATTTCTCCAGAAGTAGTGATATTTCTTTTCTGCGTAAGACTTTAGTTTTAAGTTGTACCACTAGAGAATTGGTAAAAGTAGGAGAGAAATAAGAGAGTAACTCTCTTACATTTCACTATATATACTATGGCACAAATTCACATGGACATGTGCATGATAAGTATAGTGTATACTTTTCAAAACCTGATGGGTTTTAATTCGATAGCAAATTCAACATTACATACAATTACAGAGCACACTGAAATACATCAGTTATGTGAACAAGACTCAACACAGATTGTATGCATTAGGGAATTATGGTCAGAGAATGTTTTTTCTCGTGATATCTCACATGTTTAGCAATTGATCTTGTAGATAAAAAATGTTTTGAGTACCTTTGATTATATACATACAGTAAGAGGTCAGGGAACATCAAGCTTTTCTTTATTCCTTCTTGATGAAGAGAATAGTTTTGAAAAGGTGACTGACGTATCATTGTTGGCATGACCACTAGGAGGTTTTTCTTGTCCCCATTTCTATTCTCACAGACATGCAGCAGTATTCCTCTTAACAGAAAAAGTCCCCAAGAGATGTCCATGATAATTATTTCCAAAGTTCTCATTATGTTTATAACATAGAATAGGTGACATGGGATACCTGTGGGACAATTACAGGAAGGAAGATTGGTCAGCCTGAGGGGACAAGTGTCTCTACTAAACATTAACGTCTTTATAAACACACATCAGGTGAGAAAAAATCTAACCCAAGAGAAAGTTAGATTTTCTGGTAAGTCCTTTTATGAATATCCATTCTGTATTGTGTTGAAATATTGTCTTTGCTTTTTTCAACTTTAGAGGCCAATTAATATTTTCTTCCTCTCTCTCATTTTTTTGAATTTTCATGTCTATATCAGAAGATCATCAATTTTTATCAAATAATCCATAAAAGAGTAAACAGTTAACACTGTATACATATTCCATTCAGCTTAACCAAATATTTTTTATTGAGATAAAATAGTTTATAAGAAAAAAATTTAGTATAGGCATCATAACATTGATAGCAATCAGAGTGAGAAGAGACATAATACATGAGTAGTGAGGAATTCATATTTTAAAAATCTGAAAATTAGTATCCAGAGAAAAGAGTTAGCATCTCCTAGGAATATGGCCACTAATTCTTTGTTAACTGTAGAGTGTTCAGGCCACGATTAATGTAACTGTAACAAAATTGGAAACAACAGGCTGTGTGTGTCTAAGTGTGTGTGTGTGTGTGTGTGTGTGTGTGTGTGTGTATTTGTGGGTAGTGAATAAAAATACATAGATATGTAATAATAATCAAAGACAAAGAGTCTATCAACTTGAGGGGTGGTACTTGAATGGTTTAGGAAGGTTAGATGGGAGGGATTTGAGGGAGGTGAATGGGGAAAGTTGTGTAATCTTACTTCAACAAAAGCACATTTAATAAGTAATATCAACCTACGTTCCCTAAAATAAAAAAAAAATACACAGAGGTGGGTGGACCGACAGACAAACCAAAACCCAATAACAATCATCTTAGTAGCAAAGGAATCTATTACAAGCTACTAAAATATCACTATATCAGTCATCAGTATCTATTACTTAGTATCTATTAAGCTGTATAAATATGACTACATCCATAAATTCTTACATAAATATAAATACTGATACCAATACAAAGTTTAGTACTTTGAAAAAGAGCAATCAATATGGAAAAAAAAAACTACACATAGAAGAAACTTGTTTGTTTCTATACTCTAAAAATGGTAATTTAGTTTTTTCCCTTCATTATTGTTTGTTAATATAACAGAAAACATTAGAATTGCCAGCAAGTTAAAGGCAAAAATTACTAAGATACTTTAATAGACTATAATTTTTCTAAGGTCTTGTAAAATACTGATATCTCCTAGGCAAGGGAAGCAAAGTGTTATGGTCCTGACACTTTGCATCTTAGAAATGCCTTTCATGGATGCATATTTCATAGTTACTGAATAGGTATGCAGGAACTTAGAAGTATAAGTCAGAAGTATTTTACAGAAAGTCAGACACACAAACATCTATTTTCTAGCAAATGTATGTGTTACCATATTTATAAAATATATATGTGACATGTTCTCATACATATATATTTTATATACATATGGGTGTCTGCTTTAAGTATATTTTACACAAAGAGCTCATATGAACAACAGACTTATTGCCTATAACCTCAAGAACTAGAAAATATGATAACAGAAGATAATTTATGTATCACTGTTCTCTGGATATTAGAAACGCTTAATGATTTTCATACATGTTTATATGTAAAGATTCTGTACATCTTCACTATACATTATTACATAAACTGTGTAATAATTTTAAAGCTATTGTAGTGTCTAGAACCATATTTACTAGCATTTCATTTATCATCTTGTAGCAAAATGTTCTAAATAACATCATTAAAAGTGTTTTGATAGTATCATAAAGCAGATGTAAGATATTTTACATTTACATTTATTCCAGAAGTATGGCACATCTATACTACTTGAGGAGATAATTTAAAATGTGTTACTTGAGATCTGATTCTACTTTGCAGCAAATTGGAACTTCGGACACAACTTTGTAATGCAATGTTCTTGTCAGAGACAGCCCCTGCTCTAATTGTTAGGGGATCCACATGAAGACCAAGTTGCACAGCTGCTGAGACCACTTGGATCCAGATTAATTGATTATTTAGGTCTTGTGGTACCATCTCTGACTCTGTTGCTGCCGTTGGACATCCTTTCCTTAATGGACTACCCAGTTGGGCCTCGGTGGAAAAGGCTGTGCTTAGTTCTGAAGTGACTGAATGTCCTAGGATATGGGGTACCCAAGGAGAGCTTCCCCTTCTCCTCAAAGAGGAGTGAATAATGGGGTGGGGGAGGGATTTATAAGGGTGAGACTGGAAGGAGAGGAGAGAGTAGGGCTCTGATTTGGATGTAAAGTGTATAAATATATAAGTTAATAAAAAAACCAAACAAATCTACTTGTTCTCTTAGATAGTAATTCCGTTCATTTGTGGCACAGCTCTAAACTGACTGCCTAAACTTGTGTCGAAGAAACACAATGACTGAAGACATGATAAGACACAGAAGGGAAAGTCCCTACACAAAGAACAAAGGCAACAAAGAAATGCTGAGAGCTGGAGAAATAGTCTTCTTCAGGACAAATACATCAATAGGTTATTCAGGACCAAATGATCAGTATTTACAACACACACACACACACACACACACACACACACACACACACACACACACACAATATATGCAAGTAACATTTACAGACTGAGCAGGTTATTCTTTAGGAATAAATATGTATATACATATACCTACATGCATCAACAACAATTACTGAAAAAGAAGCCATGAATTAGGAAGACACACGGAGGAGGTCTATTGAATGATTTTTAGGGAAGAAAGGGAAGAGAGACATGATTTATTTATACTATAATCTCAAAACAGAAAAGAAATAATTTAACCAAACCAAACCAAAATGGAATGCTGAGAATTTTCAAGTTGGCAAAAAAAGTGTCATGTGAAAAAATAAAAATTATTAAGGAATACAAACTCTTTGCTATAGAATCAGGGTTTTCTTAGAGATTTGGGAAACCCTTGTAAGGTGCATGCATTTACCTGTATGTTACCATGACTCTATGGCATATGAATGTGTTACCTGATGTCATCAAAAATGTTTTTTCATTCTAACTGTATACTTGTGAGTCCTCAAAAAAAATGTAAATAATTATGATAGCACCAGGGATCTCATTGTTCATCTGCTGTGTTACCCCCACCTAGAATTTTCAAGGGATTAAAAGATGATAAGACCCACAATATGAAACTCACCAAGAGAATTACTAAATGCAGGAGAAAATAGAGAATGATTACCCACAATACAGCTTCAATATTGACCATTCAATCTACACAAACAGCCTGTTTGTGCTTTGAAGTGAGTAACTGCTGCTCATGATAGTGTAACTTCACATTCAACAAAGGCTGATGGTCAAAGAACAGCTATGCTTACATATTTATGTAATTCATTCTGTTCTTTAAAGCAACATAGATGATCGGTAAATAAGTAACATAATGAGAACATATACTGCCAATATGTTGATGGTAGATGATACATTATTCATATTAAGAAACCACAAGATTTAAAAGTCTAAGTATTTTCAATATCTTGTAGTTGCAAAATATGTAAGTTGTTGATGCAAATTAAAATCCATATTTTCTAGTGCTAAGATTGAACTTACTGACTACTAGAGCTCAGATTTGAATATGGTTGCCTTGTTCTTTGGTAAATCTACTCCTAATGATATTTGCAATGGTATTTTGCGAATCAGTTAACGGAGTAAACAAATTCTATGGTATACAAGTTTCAATTTTATATCTGTATATATCTTATAGGCATTCTGTATGTTTGCCCACTAAAATTTTTCTCAACAGGTACTTTATAGCTTTAAGCTTAAATTTTAATTTATCAGTGTCATAGATATTCTTTTACTAACGCTCCATGAAAGAATTATACCTGCTTCAAAAAAGTGGTATCATCCTGTCTGTCCATTTTTACTGAACTTCAATGCAATTCCGCATAAGTTTCTGAGTTTACCACTCAACTTTTTACAGAATATCATAAATGCTACTAACTAATTCAGACCATTTAATTAGAGAACGCACATTTTTATGATTTCACAATATTTTGTTTTTTTCTTTATTGCTCTAATATAAAACAAATTTCCTGTTAGAGGATATATATATATATATATATATATATATATATATATATATATATCTCCTCATATATGACTGATTATATATATATATCCTCATATATGACTGATATATATATATATATATATATAATCAGTCACGCCACATACTTCTTTTTTTGGAAAGTTGCTCTTAACTCATGAATATACCTTAGGCAACAATGTCATACATAGACTAGATTTCCCTTTACATTTATAGAATTTTATTCAGGCAAGTTTCAATGTGGATGTCTAATTCTTCCAATGAAGTAACCTACCTCATACTTCCAGTTAATAATCTTTCTTTCTTTGAAGGTTATTTCTAAGGACACACTGAATAAAATGGATGGAGACAATCAGACTGTGGTATCAGAATTTATTCTCTGGGGACTTACCAACTCAAAGAATCTTCAGGTCTTACTTTTTCTGATATTCTTAATGCTTTATCTGTTCATTGTGTCTGGAAATATTGTCATCCTGACCTTAATCACCACTGATCCACATCTGCATTCTCCCATGTACTTTTTGTTGGCCAACCTGTCCTTTATTGATATGTGGCTCTCCGCAAACACCACTCCTAAGATGATCACAGACTTTCTCAGGAAAAACAAGACCATTTCCTTTGCAGGATGCATGTCCCAGGTCTTTTTTTCCCATTGCATTGCTGGAGGAGAGATGGTGCTGTTGGTGGTAATGGCTTATGATCGCTATGTAGCCATCTGCAAACCACTCCACTACTTCACCATCATGAACCTGAAGAGATGTACTGGGCTGGTGTTGACTTCCTGGACAATTGGCTTTACACATGGTATAAGCTATTTGTTAGTGGTTGTGCAGCTACCTTTCTGTGGTCCCAACAAAATAGACAGTTTCTTTTGTGACATGCCACTGGTAATCAAGCTAGCCTGCATGGATTCACATGATTTAAATACTTTAATGAATGCAGAATGTGGGGTTGTGGCTGTAACCTGCTTTATACTGTTGCTTATTTCCTACACATATATCCTTATCACTGTTCGCCAGAGCTCTAAAGCTGGGGCATCTAAGGCTCTGTCCACGTGCACTGCACACATCACAGTGGTGATGATCTTTTTTTTGCCCTGCATCTTCATCTATGTGTGGCCCCTCAGTATCACCTGGTTGGATAAATTTTTTGCTGTGTTTTATTCTGTTTTTACACCTCTCCTAAACCCAGCCATTTATACACTGAGAAATAAAGAGATGAAAAATGCTATGAAAAGGTTCATTGGCAAATTTTTGGGTTTCAAAGGAAATTATTAATATCCAAAAATGTCAACTTATTTCTTCACATAATAAGAATGACTATTAAAAAGCTTTAAAACCAGAAAATATTGTTTTCATTTGAAATTTTACCAAACTTTCGGTAGAGACATAAATTAATATTTTATTATCAGGTCATTGTGAATTCTT
>JANHMN010000096.1:0-37157 GCA_030674055.1 Rhabdomys pumilio | reverse complement strand
CTCTCTCTCTCTCTCTCTCTCTCTCTCTCTCTCTCTCTCTCTCTCTCTCATTCATGCACTATAGAGCAGACAAGTTCTAAAACAAACTCTCCTGTGCTTGCTTGTATCGTCTTGGCTAGCTCACTCATAACTCTTGGAATGTGTGGGCCTAGGCTTCCCAGAGTACTGCAAGTAATTAGGGCAAGGGTCATCCCTTCTACGCTCATGTCCCTTGGGTCAGCTCTTTCATAATGCCTAGGTGAGAGGTGGGGCCAATTCTGCATAGCCCTCAGACATCCATAGGTCCCCATAGCGGCAGCTAAGATCAGGGGTGTGTACCTTGCCTTTGGTGGTAACAGATTCCTGTTCCTGCACACCCAGGGACCCAGACATCCTCCACCCCACACAGAGGCAACATGGGCCAGGATCCCAACATGATCCCAGGTGCCATCACCAGCTACTCACATCAGACTGTTCCTCATAACCCTTGAGTCTTCAGTTCTGCCTCTCTTCTTTGTGCCCACTTCCTTCTGTTTCTTCTCCTCTTTCATTTCTCTACAACTTACTTGCTCCCCTTAGTGGTACCTGTGTTCTTTGAGTGTCTGGGGTTGTCTCAGGAGTCAGGAGTTCTATGCCTTGCTTGTGCATTATGGTTCTAGGCAGAGATCATTTCAGGCAAGGTCTGTTCCCCAGCCCTGCCCAGGACTAGAGTAGTGGTCATCTCAGTCTAGCTCCTTGTCTAGGCCCTTTAGAGTCAGTCTGATGTTCATCATGGGCTTGCTCCTTTCTCTGCCTATCCAAGTAGTCTGGTGTAAAGATTGTCACTCCTGCCCTGGGACTTCAGTCATAGGCTGGGGTTTTCTTGTTCCTGGCTCCCTGTCCTGTAAGATGGGTCTGCCTTTCTCCAGTAAGGTTGTCTTCTCAGCCTATTTTTTTTTAACTTCAAGGAATGTTAGGCTACTAATCATTCAGGTATTCATAGGTCAAAATACTAACCAGAGACACAGTCTCTCTCTTCTCTGCCACCCACTGACACACATATGACACAGAAGTCACCCCTGTAATGCCTACAGGAGGCAGGAGTACATAACAGTCTGGATTATCTGACTTTATACAAAGAGAAGAATAAAGCTGGAAGATATATTTCCACATTTCTAGACCTTAGATTTTCTTAGTTATGTGTCCACTGATTTTCTTCAAAATCTGAGACTGAGTTTACCAACTTTACAAACTTTTTAAGGAGTATTAGTTGTATTACATTGAATTTATTTGCAAATTGGTGATGATATAAATTTAAAAGTTATTTATGAAACTGGAGAGAATGCTGAGTGGTTAAGAGGTTCTTTTTTTTTTTTTTATCTTAATGGGGATATGGGTGTTTGATTCTCACCTACAAGATGACACACAGATATCATTAACATTAGTTTTTCAGGGGATCTATCACTATCTTCTGTCCTTTGAGGGTACATTTTTTCCACTGGTTGTATTTGTATGAGCTTTATAGACAGCATTTGAGAGTAATCTTTTTTTTGTGACTATGCTTTCTTCTTTAAATATTTATGACTTCCATTGAATTGATTTTTAAGACACTATATAAATAACTTTACAAGCTTTTTTTTTTTTACTTTGTCAAAAGGATGAACTATATGGATACAGTGTATAATGTTAATGTGTCCGTTGTCTTGTGAAATATATTCAGCAAGATCACTATGCCTCTAAGGAGAGAAACAATGTGAAGAAGTAGAGAACCAGAGGGGAGAAGTGGATGAGGAACATGAGGAGAGACACCAAAATAAAATTAACTTTATCCCAGCATCATTTGCTGTGGGAAAGACGGAATTCTATCTCAGAATAGGAGCAGAGAACAATAGCCTTAGTACAACTCTACTGCTCTTTCCTAGTGATGTGCTGTCTGCAGGAATGTTAACCTTCTAGGTTCACTAAGACACACAATTCCATGTTGATTTGTGTGTGTGTGTGTGTGTGTGTGTGTGTGTGTGTGTGTGTGTGACTTTTTACCCCCAATCTTATGGACTGGTGATGTGTGTGTTTCAGAGAAAATTGTCTGAAGTGGACACAGTGCTGTGAAAGAGCAGACATTTGACTGATAAGAACTCAGTAACAGCGTGACTAATGAAAATATAGAATCTTGAGTTTGCTATCTGGAAAAATTTACTTTGAGGACAAAATTACAAATTTTTGTCTTTTAAATTTTTTTCTTTTTTTTTGTGTGTTTTCTTTATTGCTTCTGTTATCATTTTCATGTCCTTAACAGTTTTATTTCTTTTCTATACCTGTTTGATTGTGTGATCTTATATTTCCTTAAGGGTTTTACTTGGTTCCTCATTAAAGGCCTCTGTCATCTTCATAAGGTTAGACTTAAGGTTATTTTCATGTGAATTAAGTGTATTAGGATACCCAGGGCTTGCTGTAGTAAGATGACTGGGCTTTGGTGGTACCCATATTGCTCTGGCTTTTGTTGATTGTATTCTTATGCTGTCATTATCCATCTGTTTGTTGCTAATTTTGGCAGGCCTGGTAGTCTCTGATGGGAACAGACCTCTGGGAAACAATTATCCATGGTGGTCTTTGAAGTCATCAGGCTTCCAGGTATGCAGGTAGAGTTGGAAGTGTCTGATGGCTTAATATCACTGGTAGTTCCTGTTAGAGGCTGTCCTCCAAGGATGCAGACCAAGCTGGTTGTCCCTAATTATTGCAGACTTCTGGGACTGCAGGTAGAGGTGTGGACTGGATGATGGAGCAGGGGGAAGCATGGCAGATCAGACTTCACAGCTGCTGAATTTGCAAGGGGAGCCATTGGGCACAGGCTTGGCTGTGTCAGGTAGCACCAGCATCCAGTGATGTGGGCAGAGATATGGCCAAGAAAATGAAATGCAGAGGGGCCAAGGCTGAATTTGTAGCTGCTGGGTTTGCCCAGAGAGGCCAGCAGGTAGGAAATTTTGCTAGCAGTCTTACTTGGTGGTCTCTGATGGCTAAAGACTTCTGGGATTGCAGGTAGAGGTGTGGGGTGGAAGTAATAATTCATTTAATATCCATCATTTTTCATTTTCATGATAAACACTCGAGATTTGCATTTCTAATATTTTCATTTATTTTTGTGCTCCCATGGAGACAAACTCAATGCAGTTGCAGGACAGATAGTACCTAATTTTTACATTTACCATTCATAAATAGACAAGAATTTCTCTGTAAACTTGACAAAACTGGAGCAAAAGCATAGTTATTAAACTTCTATATAATGATTGAATCCATGTCTTTATTTCACTCCTTCCTTTTTTTTTTGCCATGCAGCAAAGGATTTATAACCTTGTTCTTTTCTTATTAACTACCACATATTGCTTTACTATTGCCAGTCTTCTCATAGAAGATATTTTCTGTGATTTTTTTAAATTATGAGAAACCTGTATCACTCCTCCTTCCATGTATCCCATAGCATTCACCAGGGCCTTTGCATATTGCCTGTAGGACCACTCCCCGCCATTGATACTTTGAAATAAAAGTTCAGTTGTAGTTTTGCAGTGACTGATTAGTATCCTCAGGCTTCCTTCTCAAAATTAAGTTGCTTCTTAAGTTGTTCATGATGCTGTTGTTCATATGTGTTCTGTGTATGTATGAGAAGCCTGGTCTTATCCTACAAGATAGGGTGTGTGAGGTTCAAATCTGTAAGGAGGATCCAGATGGACAATAGCCTGTGCTATAACAAAGAGTGTGTTACAGATGAACTGAATGGATGTTCTGATTTATGCCTAGAAGTCCCTTAGAGCTTTCATTTCATTGTTTTAGTTGTTGTTAAAAGGGGAATTTTAGTGTATAAAGAATTGTTTGTAAAAAGAAACACCTCAAATGAAAGAAACATTAAGAAAGCAACAGCAGAGATTGCTCATGAAGTTTGTCCATACCAAAGTCAGTTCTCTATAAGAGAGAGGTGCTAAGAAACTACCAATCACTGGTTGTAGCTAAGGGCTTCGTAGCATGAGCTCATTGCCTACAGTTTAAATGTCATGCACTTCTGACCTTATCAGCAACAATAACAATGATATTTCAAACCGCCTCTGGGGAATAGTGAGCAGGTGCCCCCTCAATAACCAGCAATGATATGAGTGAAGCTGAGTGAAAACCCATTCGGATCCAATAGGCTTTGTCTGCCTTTGTCACTCAGTGTCTAGTAAAAAGGACAAGAAATTAAGTACCATTCCTTCATTAAACTTAGTCCTTTAATAAATAATTTCATCATTTGCCACATTTTATGCTTTTAACTTAAATTTCATTTTATTTATATAAATATTTCAGGTCCTATTTCCCTTTGTTTTCTGTTTGTGTAAAGTATGACTCCTTAACTTTCAAAGTATGTCTTAAATTCTCAAGAAGTGTTTCTTGTCTGACAAAAAGCTGGTATCTTTTTTTTTCTATCCTTTTCAATCAATATTGACTTCTTGTTTTATTCCAATTATATACACAGTAATCATGTTATTACTTTAATGTTAGTATTTTCTGGTTATTTTGAATAATTTTTCCTATGTCTCCATTTGCTTGAGGTTTGGAGTTTTTATATAATGATAATATTTTCAGTTTTCTTCACTTATATAAATGTTAGTGAATTTAATTCAAACTCATTCTCAAGATAAATGACCTTAATTCAGAGAGTGATTATTTTGCTCTCATTTTTGAAGTTTTCTGTTGATTATATATTTTGTTTGGAAAGGATATCTTTCTCTTATTTCTTGTTAGAACTTTGAGTATATTACTCAATTATGTCCTCACTGTTAGATATTTTTAAGAAGAAATTACCCTACCTCCACCTGCACTGAGGGCAAATTGGTGTGCTGGATGCCCCGCCCCACAACCCTGCCTGTCTACAAGGACAAATGCTCTAACCAGGTATACAAGAGACTAGCTCTAACAAAGAATGCAGGAGGCCTTCCCTAACCAGAGTCAGCACCTTTTGTTTTCTAGTAGAATTGCTGTAACACTGGTTATACAACTCTACCTGCCTCCAAGGAGACCTGCTTCAGTCTGAGACTTTTAGGTAAGTTAACATCACAGATTGTGAAAAACAAGTTCAAGGACATAAGTAACAGAAGCCAATGTAATTTGGCAGCATCAGAAGCCAGTTATCCTACCACAGCAAGCCCTGGAAACTCTAATACTCCAGAAGATCAAGATTATGACCTGAAACCCCATCTCAAAAGGATGGTAGAGGCTTTTAAGGAAGATATAAATAAGTCCCTTAAACAAATACAGGAATACCTCAGCAAATACAAAGAAGCTCTTAAGAAGGAAACAAGTCCCTTAAAGAAATACAGAAGAATACAACCAAATAGGTGAAAGAATTGAACAAAAAGTGTCTAAGATATAAAAGTGGAAATAGAAACAATAAAGAAATAAAAAAGAAATGCAACCATGGAGAAAAATACCTAGGAAAGACATCATGAGGTATAGATGCTTGCAACACAAACAGAATACAAGAGATGTAAAAGAGAATCTCATGCATAGAAGAAATACAAAGTGTAAAAACTTCCCTAACCCAAAACATCTAGAAAAGTTGGGACACAATGAAAAGACAAAAACTAAGAATAATAGGAAGAAAAGAAGGTAAAGATTCCCAATTGAAAGGGCCAGAAACCATCTTTAACAAACTCATAGAAGAAAACTTCTCTAACCTATAAAAGAGATGGCAATAAACATACAAAAACCTACAGAACACCAAATACATTATACCAGAAAAGAAAATTCTTTCAGCACATAATAATCAGAACACGAAATGCACAGAACAAAGAAAGAATATTAAAAGCTGTAAGGGAAAAGGCCAAGCAACATATAAGTGCATATATATGGGAATAGCACTTGACTTTTCAACAGAGATTCTAAAAGCCAGAAGATCTTGGACAGATGTCTTACAGACCAAAAAGTACCACAGATGCCAGCTCAGACTATTCTACCCATCAAAAATGTCAATCAACATAGATGGAGAAACAAAGAAACCAAGGTATTCTATGACAAAACCACATTTAAAAAATATTTTCCTACTAATTCAGCCCTACAGAGGACATTAGAAGGAAAACTCCAACACAAAGAGGATAGCCACACCCAAGAAAACATAAGAAATTAAACAGCTCAGAACAAACCAAAAAGAAGAGACTCACACACACATAATACCACTTCCAAGAACAAAATAACTGAAACTAACAATCATTGGTCATTAATATTTCTCAACATCAATGGACTTAATTTCCCAGTAAAATGACAAACACTAACAGAATGAAAACATATACAGGATTGATCTATCTGTTGCATAAACTAAAAACATCTCAGTAACAAAAATAGCCACTACCTCGAAGGAAAGACTTGGAAAAAGTTTTCCAGGAATATAGTCCCAAGAAAAAAGCTGGAGTAGTCATTATAATATTAAGTAAAATAGACTTTTAACCAAAAGTAGTCAAAAGAGATGGGAAAAGACACTTTGTACTATCAAAGGAGAAATCATCTAAGAGGAAGTCTCAATTCTGAACATTTTGCCCCAAATGCAAAGGCATCTGCATTCATAAAAGAAATTTTACTGACACTCAAAACACACATTGTACCTCAAACATTAATGCTGGGAAACTTCAAAACCTCACTCTCACCAATAGACAGGTCATCAAAGCACAAACTACAAAGAAATACAGTTAAACTAAGACAAACTATGAACCAAATGTATCTAATCAATATCTACAGAAGATTTCATATCCAAACAAGTGAATGTACCTCTTCTCAGCACTTCATGAAACCATCTTCAAAACTGACCATATAATTGGACACACAACTAGCCTCAAAATATACAAGAGGGTTGAAATAATATCATGCATTGTATCAGATCACCATGGACTAAGGCTATATTTTAATGACAACAAAAACAACAGTAAGCCCATATACTAATGGAACCTGAATAACTCTGCACTTAACGATAACTTGGTTATAGAAGAAATAAAGCAAGAAAAGAAGGACATAATAGAATTCAATGAAAATTAAGGTACAACATACCCAAACTCATGGGACACAAAGAAAGCAGAGTTAAGAGGAAAATTCACACCACCAAATGCCTTCAATAGAAACTTGAGATATCTCATACTAGCAACTTGACAGCATACCAGACAGCTCTAGAACAAAAAGAAGCAAACACACTCAACAATATTACTTCTGATTTCTTCTTGAGTTCAATTCTGACTAAAAAGTTTTCTCTTGAGTTCTGTCTACAAATTTCTGTTTGGTTCCATCTAAAAGGTGTTCTGTCAAAAAAAGGCAGCAAAGTCAAACTCAGGGCTAAAATTAAGCAATTGGGAAAAAAGGGAACAATACAAAGAATCAATAAAACACAGAGTTATCTTTTGGAGAAAATCAACAAGTTAAACTTTCACCCATGTTAACTAAAAGGCACAGAGATAGTATTCAAATTAACAAAATCATGAAAGGAAATGGAGACATAACAGAAACTGAGGAAATTTTTAAAAATCATTCGATCTTACTACAAAAACGTATAATTGACAAAGCTGGAAAATCTAGACAAAATTTTAATTTTTCTAGACAGATATTATGTATCAAAGTTAATTCATTATCAGATAAGCTATCTAAACAGTCCCATAACCCCAAAGGAAATAGAAGCACTAATTAAATACTTCTCAACCAAGAAAATTATAGGGCCATATAGTTTTAGTGCAGAATTCTACCAGCGCTTCAAAGAAGAGCTAATACCAATACTCCTTAAACTACTTCATAATATAGAAACAGAAGGAACACTATCTAATAGATTCTATGAAGCCACAGGTACTCTGACACCATAACCAATCAAAGACATAACAAAAAGGGAAATTCAGACTAATTTTACTTATGAACGTCTACCCAACAATACTCAATATAGTTCTCAGAAACTAAATAAAAAATACATAACAAACAGCATTCACCATGATCAAGTAGTCTTCATTCCAGGGATGCCAGGATAGTTTACTATACAAAATTTCATCAACATAATCCATGATATAAATGAACTCAAAGAAAAAAGATGATCATCTCATTAGATAATGAAAATTTCACTGACAAAATCAAACATACCTTAATAAAATCTAGGGATCAGGAATTCAAGGCCCATATCATAACATAAAAGCACTATATACCTCCCGGATCTGAGGCCTGAAGCAGACACCCTCCTGGTCTGCTTCTGGGGACACCGGATCCCTCCTGACCCACCCTAGAGGGTGCAAGGAACCCAGAGCAGTAGAGGGTCCACTGAACCCAGAGTGGCAGAGGACCAAAGGAACTCAGAGCGACAGACAACAAATCCCGAGACATAATAGAGGAGCCACAGCACTCAGAGCAGTGGACACATTAGCCTGAGACATCCTAGAAGAGACATTACACCCAGAACAGTGGACACCTAGCTGGACTGCTACCTAGGAGACACCATATTCTGAGTCATCCTAGAGCTACCATTGTATTCAGAGCAGCTGGAGAAGATCACAGAGACATTGGGACCCCGAGGTGACCAGAAACAAGCAAGATAACTGGAAAGGGAGGCCTCAGTCAAAGACAGAAAGTACAGGGAGCACTAGCATTAACAAAATGGCAAAAGGCAAGCTCAAAAACAAACAACAGAATCCAAAGTTACATGGCAACATCAGAACCCAGTCCCCCATCATAGCAAGCCCTGAACACCCCATTACAGCAGAAAAGCAGGATACAGAATTAAAATCTCTTCTCATGATGATGTTAGAGGACTTTAAGAAAGACATAAATAACACTCTCAAAGAAATTAAGGAGAACACAGGCAGACAGATAGAAGCCCTAAAGAGGAAACACAAAAATCCCTTAGGGAATTGGAAGAAAAAAGTAACCAAACAGCAGAAGGAATCAAACAAAACCTCCCAAGATTTAAAAACGGAAGTGGAAACAATAAAGAAATCACAAAGGGAGACTACTCTGGAGATAGAAAACCTAAAAAAAGGATCAGGAGTCATAGACACAAGTATCACCAACAGAATACAAGAGATAGAAGAGAGAATCTCATGTGCAGAAGATACCATGGAAAACATTGACACAACTGTCAAAGAAAATGCAAAATGCAAAAACCTACTAACCCAAAACATACAGGACATCCAGGATACAATGAGAAGGCCAAACCTAAGGATAATATGTATAGATGAGGGGGAAGACTACCAACTTAAAGGGCCAGTAAATATCTTCAACAAAATTATAGAGGAAAACTTTCCTAACCTACAGAAAGCAATGTCCATAAATATACAAGAAGCCTACAGAACTCCAAATACTATAGATCAGAAGAGAAATACCTCCCGTCACATAATAATCAAAACATCAAATGTAGAAAACAAAAAAAAATGACTAAAAGCAGTAAGGGAAAAAGGTAAAGTAACATATAAAGGACGACCTATAAGAATTACATCAGACTTCTCACCAGAGACTATAAAAGCAAGAAGATCCTGGATGGATATCATACACACCCTAAGAGAACACAAATGCCAGCCCAGACTACTATACCCAGCAAAACTCTCAATCAATATTGATGGAGAAACCAAAATATTCCATGATAAAATCAAATTTGCACAATATCTTAACACAAATCCAGCACCTCAAAGGATAATTGGGGGAAAACTCCAACACAAGGAGGGAAACTACAACCTAGAAAAAGCAAGAAAGTAATCTTCCAACAACCCTAAAAGAAGACCCCTACACAAACATAACTCCAACGCCAATAATAACAAAAATAACAGGAAACAACATTCATTATTCCTTAATATCTCTTAATATCAATGGACTCAATTCTGCAATAAAAAGACATAGACTATCAGACTGGATACATAAACACAACCCAGAATTTTGCTGCATACAGGAAACACACCTCTGTGAAAAAGACAAACACTACCTCAGAGTAAAAGGATGGAACACAATCTTACAAGCAAATTGTCCCAGGAAACAAGTTGGAGTAGCCATTCTAATATCAAATAAAATCAATTTTCAACCAAAAGTAATCAAAAACGATAAAGAAGGACACTTCATATTCATCAAAGGAAAAGTGTACCAAGGGGAACTTGCAATTCTGAACATCTATGCTCCAAACGCAAGGGCACCTACATAATAAAAGAAACTTTACTAAAACTTAAAGCATACATTACACCCCACACAATAAGAGTGGGAGATTTCAACACCCCACTCTCAGCTATGGACAGATCATGGAAACAGAAACTAAATCGAAACACAATGAAACTAACAGAAGTTATGAACCAATTGGACTTAACTGACATCTATAGAACATTTCATCCTAAAACAAAAGAATATACGTTTTTCTCAGCACCTCATGGTACCTTCTCCAAAATAGATCATATAATTGGTCACAAAACAGGCCTTAACAGATACAAAAAGATTGAAATAATCCATTGTACCCTATCAGACCACCATGGACTAAGACTCGTCTTTGACATGGACAAAAACAAAGGAAAGCCCACATACACGTGGAAACTGAACAATGCTCTACTCAATGATAACTTGGTCAAGGGAGAAATAAAGAAAGAAATTAAAGACTTTTTAAGTTTAAATGAAAATGAGGACACTTCATATAAAAATTTTTGGGACTCCATGAAAGCAGTACTGAGAGGAAAAATCATAGCTCTAAGTGCCCACAAAAAGAAAATGGAAAGAGCATACATTAACAACTTGACTGCACTCCTGAAAGGGTAAGAACAAAAGAAGCTAATATACCCAAGAGGAGTAGACAGCAGGAAATAATCAAACTCAGGGCCGAAATCAACCAAGTAGAAACAAAAAGAACTATACAAAATATCAACAAAACCAGGAGCTGGTTCTTTGAGAAAATCAACAAGATAGACAAACTCTTAGCCAGACTAACCAAAGGGCACAGAGACAACACTCAAATCAATAAAATTAGAACTGAAAAGGGAGACATAACAACAGAAACAGAGGAAATTAAAAAAAATCGTTAGATACTACTACAAAGGCCTATACTCAGCAAAATTGGAAAAATCTAGATGAAATGGACAGCTTTCTAGATAGATACCAGGTACCAAAGTTAAATGCGGAGCAGATAAACCATCTAAACAGCCCTATAACCCCTAAAGAAATAGAAGCAGTCATCAAAAATCTTCCCACCAAAAAAAGTCTGAGGCCAGATGGTTTTAGTGCAGAATTCTACCAGACCTTCCAGGAAGATCTAATACCAATTCTCTTCAAACTATTCCACAGAATAGAAACAGAAGGAACAATACCCAATATGTTCTACAAAGCTATAATTACACTCATACCAAAGCCTCACAAAGACCCAACAAAGAAAGAGAACTACAGACCAATCTCTCTTATGAATATTGATGCAAAAGTACTCAATAAAATTCTCACTAACCGAATCCAAGAACACATCAAAGAAATCATCCATCATGATCAAGTAGGCTTTATCCCAGGAATGCAGGGATGGTTCAATATTTGAAAATCCATCAATGTAATCAACTACATAAATAAACTCAAAGAAAAAAATCACATGATCATCTCACTGGATGCTGAGAAAGCATTTCACAAAATTCAATATCCCCTCATGTTAAAAGTCTTGGAAAGAGCAGGAATTCAAGGTCCATACCTAAACATAGTAAAAGCAATATACAGCAAACCAGTAGCCAACATCAAACTAAATGGAGAGAAACTTGAAGCAATCCCACTAAGATCAGGAACTAGACAAGGCTGTCCACTCTCACCCTACCTATTCAATATAGTACTGGAAGTCCTAGCTAGAGTGATTAGACAACAAAAGGAAGTCAAAGGGATACAAATAGGAAAAGAAGAAGTCAAAATTTCTCTATTTGCACATGATATGATAGTATACTTAAGTGGCCCAAAACTTACCATCAGAGAACTCCTAAACCTGATAAACAACTTCAGTAAAGTGGCTGGATATAAAATCAACTCAAACAAATCAGTAGCCTTCCTATACTCAAATGATAAACAGGCTGAGAAAGAAATTAGGGAAATGACACCCTTCACAATAGTCGCAAACAATATAAAATATCTTGGAGTGAACCTAACCAAGCAAGCAAAAGATCTGTATGACAAGAACTTCAAGTCTCTGAAGAAAGAAATCGAAGCACATCTCAGAAGATGGAAGGATCTTCTATGCTCTTGGATTGGTAGGATTAGCTTTGTAAAACTGGCTGTCTTGCCAAAAGCAATCTACAGAATCAATGTAACCGCCATCAAAACTCCAAATCAGTTCTTCATAGAGATAGAAAGAGCAATTTGCAAATTCATTTGGAATAACAAAAAACCCAGGATAGCGAGAACTATTCTCAACAATAAAAGAACTTCTGGGCAAATCATCATCCCTGACCTCAAGGTGTACTACAGAGGAATAGTGATAAAAACTGCATGGTATTGGTACAGAAACAGGCAGGAGGATCAATGAAACAAAATTAAAGACACAGAAATGAATTCACACACCTCTGGTTACTTGATCTTTGACAAAGGAGCTAAAATAATCTAGTTGAAAAAGGACAGCATTTTCAAAAAATGGTGCTGGTTCAACTGGTTCAACTTGAGTTCAGCATGTAGAAAAATGAAAATCGATCCATTCTTATCTACTAGTACAAAGCTCAAGTCCAAGTGGACAAAAGACCTACACATAAAACCAGATACACAAAAACTAATAGAAGAGAAGTTGGAGAAGACCCTGAAAATCATAGGCACATGCAAAAAGTTCCTGAACAGGATACCAATGGCTTATACTCTAAGATCAAGAATTGACTGTACAAGATGCTGAGATTAAAATATGCTTGAAGGCTCAGTCTTAAGTAAAGCTTTTATGTTCCTCCATTTATGGTAAGGGACCATTGTGGAAGAGGAGGTAGAAGGAATGCAAGAGCTGGAAATGAGTGAACAGAAAAAAAAATAGCAAACTGAATTTAAGAACCCATCAAAGCCATCATTAACCATGATTAAGTAGGATTCATCCCAGGAATGCAAAAATTGGTCAATATATGGAAATCCATTTAATGCAATCCACTATATAAACAAAGTCAAAGGAAAAAAAAATAACCTCATGATCACGTGATTAGATGCTGACAAAATGTTTGACAAAATTTCATAACTGTTTCTCTTAGAAGTCTTGGAAAGATGAGGAATCCAAGGTACATACCTAAACATAATAAAAGCAACAAACAGAAAGGCAACATCCAAATTAAATAGAGATAAACTTGAAAGCAATTCCACTAAAATCAGGGACTAGACAAGGCTGCCCATTCTCTCTCTATTTAGTCAATATAGTAATTGAAATCCTAGCAAGTTCAATTAGACAGCAAAAGGAAGTCAAAGGAATACAAATTGGAAAGGAAGAAGTCAAGATATCACTATTGGGGATGATATGATAGTAAACGTAAGCAACCCCACACATTCTACCAGAGATCCCCCACAGCTGATAAACAACTTCAGCAAAGTGGCTAGATATAAAATTAACTCAAACAAATCAGTAGCCTTCTCCTACATAGAGGATAAATGGGCTGAGAATTTAATTAGGGAAACAACACCCTTACAATAGTCACACACAATATAAAATATCTTAGTGTGAATCTAACCAAGCAAGTAAAAGATCTGTATGACAGGAACTTCATGTTTCTGAAGAAAAAAATAGAAGAAGACCTCAAAGGACAGAAAGGTCTCCCATACCCATGGATTAGCAGAATTTATATATTAAAAATGGTCATATTGCTTCCGGTCTGGGCCCGAGCACTGAGTAGATACCTGGTGGCAGCTCTGCACCCAATCTCACAAAACCCAGAGGAAGTGAGCCTCCCAGGAGCTCTAACCCGGGAGTATCTTAGGTAAGGAGACAGCAACACTTGCCCCAAACAAGGAGTAACTGAAACCACTAGGACCCAGGAATTCATTCATGACAGGGAGCAATGGTTCCGTCAAGTCTGCTGCTGAGCCCTGAGCAGATCTTGGGCCCCAGCTCTAACCCCAGTAGTAACATCACACAGTTCTGAAACAACAAAGATAATAGGAAAGAGAAGTTCCAGTCAGAAACAGTGAGTGCAGGTAGCACTAAGGAGATCCAGATGGCAAAAGGCAAGTGCAAAAACATAAGCATCACCAACCCAGGGTACTGCTCATTAGAACCTAGTTCTCTCACACTAGAAAGTCCTGTATTTCCCATATCATCAGGAAAGCAAGATTCAGATTTAAGATCACTTCTCATGATGATGATAGAGGACTTTAAGAAGAACATAAATAACATTCTCAAAGAATTTGAGAACACAGATAAACAGGTAGAAGCCCTTAAAGAGAAAATACAAAAATCCCTTAAAAAATTACAAGAGAACACAACCAAGTAGGTGAAGGAATTGAACAAAACCATCCAGAACATAAAAATGGAAGTGAAAACAATAAAGAAATCTCAAAGGGAGATTACCCTGGAGAGAGAAAACCTAGGAAAGAGATCAGGAGTCATAGGTGCAGCATCATCAACAGAATACAAAAGATAGAAGAGAGAATCTCAGGTGCAGAAGATATCATTGAAAATATTGACACAACTGTCAAAGAAAACATAAAATGCAAAAATTCTTAACCCAAAACATCCAGGAAATCCAGGACACAATAAGACCAAATCTATAAGACCAAATGTAATAGGTATAGATGAGAGTGAGGATTCCCAACTTAAAAGGCCAATAAATGTCTTCAACAAAATTATAAAAGATAACTTCCCTAACCTAAAGAAAGAGATGCCCATGAACATACAAGAAGCCAACAGAATGCCAAAAAGACTAGACCAGAAAAGAAATACCTCCCATCACATAATAATCAAACCACCAAGTGCACAAAACGAAGAACAAATATTAAATTCAGTAAGGGAAACTGGCCAAGTAACATATAAAGGCAGACCTACAAGAATTACACCAGACTTCTCATCAGAGACTATAAAAGGGAGAAGATCCTGGACAGATGTCATACAAACCCTAAGAGAACACAAATGCCAGTCCAGACTACTGTACCCAGCAAAACTCTCAATTACCATAGATGGAGAAATCAAGATATTTCTTGACAAAACCAAATTTACACAACATCTTTTCACAAACCCAGCAACACAAAAGATAATAGCAGAAAATCTCCAATAAATGGAGGTAAATTATACCCTAGAAAAAAGCAAAAAAGTAATCCTCTTCCAACAAATCCAAAAGGAGATAGCAACACAAAGACAATTCCACCTCTAATAACAAAAATAACAGGAAGCAACAATCACTGTTCCTTTATATCTCTTAACATCAATGGATTCAATCCCCCTATTAAAAGACATAGGCTAATTGACTGGATACACAAACAGGACCCAACATTATGATGCACACAGGAAACCCACCTCAGTGACAAAGACAGACTCTACCTAAGAGTAAAAGGCTGGAAAACAATTTTTTTTTCAAGCAAACGGTTCTAAGAAACAAGCTGGAGTAGTCATTCTAAAATCTACAGCCCAAGAATACAAAGGGAGGAACTCGAGGCTCCACCTGTATAGGAAGTTGAGGGTGGGTTTGCCAGGCTTCACTGGAAGTGGATTGTCTTGGTGCCTGAAAGTTTGGATTTCCTAGTGTTGGGCAATAGCTAGGATTTATTGCATAGCCATAACCTATTGGTAGAAACTGGTGTAATTGTTATTAAGATGAAGTTATAATTTCTTAAATGATACAGAACTTACTTTGATTTCAAATTTAAGATTTTCATTGGTATGAACTTCTTATTGATATAAAAGTGAGATTATTATTGTTACTCTCATAGGCATTGTGCCTATATGACACATTTAGGAATACAAGGCTTAGACTCAGTCCTTCTTTAACTTTTTTAACTGATTTGAGATGGTTAGCCTGTGAGTTAAGTGCCTATAGCAAATTCATGACTCTGAGTTTATTGTTAGGGCATTTTGTATATTTTATTTAGAAATAGCTGAGAGGAGTTAACAGACAACAATCCAGATTGCCTTAAACGGATAGTTGGTTTTCAAAACGTCAGTAGTCCATAGAATTGACATTACAAACGTTTCTGTATTAATGTTAATTTTGATTAGAGACCTGTCTGCTCCTGATAGCTTTCTGTCTTGGATTCTAAGAAGAATTTGAGCATCTTTGGAATTACTCAAGTTGTGGTGAGACAGCCGCTAGGCAAGAATTGCCTCTTTTCATCTGCAGACAAATGGCTGTCCAGAAAAGGGCACATTTGCGGAATGGTCTATTGATTATATCTGTCAAGGCAGAGTAATCAGCCCTTAATAATTCTGCATCACTAGGTCTGTCAGATGATCCTGGGCCAGAAGGCTGAAAATTGGATGCTCCAACGTTTTGTAGTATAGGGACTTTCCAGGTGTTCAGCGGTCTCTACAAATTAGCTAATTTTTTTAAACTATACATTCTGCTTCCCATAATTTCAGTTAACTCAATCATTCTGGATTTCTGATGGGGTTAAAGACTTATAGTCTCATAGCCAAACCTGGCTATTTACTTTGAGAGAAAGATTTGAGAGGATGGTTTTCAGCTGACTTTCATTCTAAAGCCAAGAAAAAAGCCAGGTTCAGAACTAAGTCTTTTAATTAGGAGAGACAACAGAGGTTCTGGTTAGTCAACAAAATGATGGACTGGGTATTAGGTCTATCTTGTACCTTACTGATACAAATTGGTATAGTTATGCTTTAATTGTATTTTGAGAGAAAAGTTTTATTTTAACAGGAACGGTGATACGTAGGTAGAGGTAAGGTGGAAGGAACAAGGAGAAGAAGAGGAGGAGTGAGTAGAGGAGGAGGAGAAGAAGAAAGAAGAGGAGGAGTTAGGAGATGAGAGAGAGAGAGAGAGAGAGAGAGAGAGAGAGAGAGAGAGAGAGAGAGAGAGAGAGAGAGGAACTTTGAGGCAGATGATTGCATGTTACTGCCAGTCAGAGAAAGTTGATATATCTAAGTTGGGTATTGGGTTACACTTCTGATTGTATGATTATCTTGTTATTGAGCATTACAAAACTTATAAAGCATTTGATTAACATTTAAAAATTGTTAGTAATAAAAGAAAGAAGTTAGAACATATTAAGAAAAAACGAGCATATTATCAAATTTAAATTTAAATTAAATTAAATTTAAATACAAATTTAATGCAAAGCTGTGCAAAATTTCCACTCAATTCTTCACAGAAGTAGAAAAAGAAACTCTCAAATTTATCTGGAATAACAACCTAGAATATTAAAAATTTTTCTCAACAATAAGAGAAATTCTGGGGTAATCAACCTCCTTGAGTTGAAGCTGTATTACAGAGCAATGGTGATAAAACGCATGGTATTGGTACAGAGATAGACAGTAGATCAGTGGAATAGAATTGAAGACCCAGAAATAAATCCACACTTCATCTTTGACAAAGATGCCAAACCAACTGAGGAAAAAAGACAGCATTTTTGACAAATGGTGGTTGTCCAACTTGAGGTAGGCATGTAGAAGAATGCAATATGATGCATTTTTCTCTCCTTGTACAAAGCCCAAGTCTAAGTGGATCAAGGAACTCCACATACAACCAGATATGATGAATCTAATAGAAGAAAAAGTGGAAAAGAATCTTGAACAAATTGGCACAGGGGGAAATTTTTAGAACAGAGCACCAATTGCTCAGGCTCTAAGATCAACAATTGACAAATGGGAACTCATAAAATTGAAAAGCTTCTGTAAGGCAAAGAACATTGTCAATAGGACAAAACAGCAATCTACAGATTGTCAAAAGATCTTGACCAACTCTACATCTGATAGATGGCTAATATCTAAAATATACAAAGAACTGAAGAAGCTAGACTCCAGAAAATTAAACAACACTATTAAAACATGGGTTACTGAGTTAAAAAAAAATTCTCAACTGAGAAATCTCCAATGGTCAATAAGCACCTAAAAAAATGTATAACATTTTTAGTCTTTAGGGAAAGGCAAAGCAAAACAACCCTGAGATTCCACCTCATACCAATCAGAATGGCTAAGATCAAAAACTCAGATGACAGCAGATGCTGGTGAAGATTTGGTGAAAGAGGAACATTCCTCCATTGCTTGCGGGAATGCAAGCTGGTACAACCACTCTGAAAAATCAGTATGGAAGTTCCTCTGAGCCAGGTGGTGGTGGTGCACGCCTTTAATCCCAGCATTTGGGAGGCAGAGGTAGTTGGATTTCTGAGTTTGAGGCCAGCCTGGTCTACAGAGTGAGTGCTAGGACAGCCAGGGCTACACAGAGAAACCCTATCTCGAAAAACAAAACAAAACAAAACAAAACAAAACAAAACAAAACAAACAAACAAAAAAGTTCCTCTGAAAACTGGTAACAGCTCTACCTGAAGACCAAGCTAAACTACTACTGGGCATGTACCCAAATGATTGTCCAACATGTAACAAGGACACATATTACTCCACTATGTTCATAACAGCCTTATTTATAACAGTCAGAAGCTAGAAACAACCTGGATGTCCCTTGACAGAATAATAGATACAGAAAATGTGGTACATTTACATAATGGAGTTCTGCTCTGCTATCAAAGACAATGACTTTTTGAGATTTGCAGGGAAATGGATGGAACTAGAAAATATCAACCAGAGTGAGGTAATTCAGAAACAAAGGACACACATGGTATGTAGTCACTGATAAATCGACATTAGCCCTAAATCTCAGAATACCTACAATAAAACTCACAGGCTACATGAAGCTTAACAAGAAGGAAGACAAAAGTTTGTCTTCAATTCTACTTAGAAGGGGGAACAAAATAATCACAAGAGGAAGGGGGAGGGAAGGAACTGGAAGAGAGGGAGAAGTAGGAGGGTGTCCTAGGAACAGTTATGGGAAGACAGAAAAGAAGTCCAGAGGGTCATGAAAATGAATAGAAATACATATCCGTGAGGGGTGGAGAATTGGGTTTTGACACTAGAAAGTCGCAGATACCTGGAAAGCTTGAGGTTCCCAGGATCCAACCAGGTTGCCAAAGTACCTAACAAAAGGGCAGACACTACAAGCAGCTGAGTCAGATGCAGATATTTGTGACCAACAAATGGACAGAAGCTGGTGGTTGAATTAGGGAAAATCTGCAGGAAGCTTAGGAGGAGGTTGACCCTGTAAGAGGATCAGCAGTCTTAATTAATCTGGACACCTGAGATCTCTCAAACACTGGACCACCAAAAAATGCAGCATATACAAGCTGACATGAGGCCCCCAACACATATACAGTAGAGGACTGCCAGGTCTGTGTTGAATCAGAGATGATACACCTGATCTTCAGGAGACTGGAGACCCCAGGAAGTTTAGAGGTCAGGTGGGGTGTGGGGTGTTGTCAGGGACCACTCTGCCAAATGTTGAATCCCGCACTGCAAAAAGCTTGGGGGCCAAAATTGTTAGAGCTCTCACTGCCCCAAGCTTGGGGGCTAAATTGTCCTAGTTCATGCTACTGCTCTGGTCCAAGGGTCAGGGTTCAGCAAGAGAGAGAGTGAGGACGAACATGAAGAATGGAGACCAGACAGAGTGTGATTCAATCCCATTTATTCTTGTGTCTCTTTCTCCTCCAGTTTCTCTTCTTCTCTCTTTCCAAGTCCCAAGTCCCAAGTCCCAAGTTCCTAGTTCTAAGTGCTCAAGTCTCAAAATCCCAAGTACTAAGTTGCTAGTCTCTTTCCCAGTTCCAAGTTACCTTCTTTTGTCTGCATCTCGCCTTTTATAAGTCTCACTTAAGTCATGCCTTTAAATCTCACACCTTTAAGTCTCACACACCCAAGGGAAAATCCTGGGTATCTAAAACAAGATATTATCAGAGTGTGCTCAGCTGTTGTAAGCTGTTGAAAACAAGTCTCTTGCCAGGGTATATGGCTCAAGATGACTGCAAGGATGATAGTTGACTTCTGTCGGCTCCCTACAGGGTGTGGGTGAACAGCCTCATGGAGACAGGGGAGGTGGGTTGGAGGTATGAGATGTGGAACAGTGGGAGGGTAAACTGGGTGAGAAATAAAATCTGGAGTATAAAAAAAAAAGAAAAAAGAAAAAAATCAAAAAAAAATTAATCCAAAGTATTTTCAGTCTAAGAGAAACACAGGAGAAAAAAATGCAGCAAAGACTGAAGGAAAGGTCATCCAGAGACCTCCTCACCTAGAGATCCATCCAATCTGTGGACACCAAACCCTGATACTACTGCTCATGCCAAGAGTTACTTGCTGACCAGAGCCTGGTATAGCTGTCCCCTAAGAGGGTCTGCTAGCACCTGACTAATACAAATGCAGATACTCACAGCCAACCATTGGACTGAGCCTGGGGATCCCAATGGAAGAATTAGAGGAAGAACTGAAAAAGCTGAAGGGGCTAACAACCCCAGGGGAAGTACAACAATATCAACTAACCAGACCACCACCTAGATTTTTCAGGTACTAAACTTCCATCCAAAGGGTATGCATTGATAGTTCCATGGCTTCAGCTACATATGTAGTAAAGGATTGCTTTATCTGGCATCAATGGGAGGAGACTCTCTGAGTTCATCTGAGGCTTGATGCCCCAGAGTAAGGCGATGCTAGAGAGGTGAGAGAGGAGTAGGTGTGTGGGTGGAGGAACACCCTCATAGAGACAAAGCAAAGGGGGGATTGGGTGTTTGTGGAAGGGAGACCTCAAAGGGGGACAACATTTGAAATCAAAATAATAAAAAAAAAAAAGAAAAAGAAAAAGAAAAAGAAAAAGAAATATATTCCATCTTAGATTTGGCCTATAGGACAGGGTTAGTGTTTTGAATACATCAACATGATGAAGAATCTTCTCTTGATTCAGTCTGACTCAAAATGTTGGTCTCATGATAAATCAGTAGATACTATATATGAGGGACAGTATGTATTTTATAAAGACTTCAGAAGTACTTAGCCATCGTTTGCTTTATTCTCAGTGGCAAGACATGCAAATAAAAAACTTAGTTTTTATATTTGTCCCATTTGTCAATTCTTGATCTTAGAGCATAAGCTATTGGTGTTCTCTTCAGAAAAATTTCCCCTGTGCCTAAGTATTCAAGGGTCTTCCCCACCTTCTCTTCTATTAGTTTCAGTGTATCTGATTTTATGTGAAGGTCCTTTATCCATTTGGACTTGAACTTTGTACAAGGAGATCAGAATGGATTGATTTGCATTCTTCTACATGCTGACCTCCAGTTTAACCAGCACCATTTGCTGAAAATGCTGTCTTTTTTCCACTGGATGGTTTTAGCTCCTTTCTCAAAGATCAAGTGACCATAGATGTGTAGGCTCATTTCTGAATCTTCAATTTTATTCCATTGATCTTCCTGACTGTCTTTCTACCAATACCATGCAGTTTTTATCACTACCACTCTGTAGTACAGTTTGAAGTCCAGGATGGTGATTCATCCAGAAGTTCTTTTTTTGTTGAGAATGAGGTTGCTATCCTGGGTTTTTTGTTATTCCAAATGAATCTGCAAATTGCTCTTTCTATCTCTATGAGGAATTGATTTGGAATTTTGATGGGGATTGCATTGAATCTGTAGATTGTTTTTGGCGAGATGACCATTTTTACTAAGTTAATCTTGCCAATCTATGAGCATGGGAGATCTTTCTATCTTCTGAGATCTTCTTTGATTTCTTTCTTCAGAGACTTGAAATTCTTGTCATACAGAACTTTCACTTGCTTGGTTAGATTCACTCTAAGATATTTTATATTATTTGTGACTATTGTTAATGGTGTCATTTCCCTAAATCCTTTTCAGTCTGTTTATTTTTTGAGTAGAGGAAGGCTACTGATTTGTTTAAATTGATTTTATATCCAGCCACTTTCCTAATGGTGTTTATCAGGTTTAGAAGTTCTCTGGTGGAAATTTTAGGATCACTTAACTATACTATCATATCATCCTCAAATAGTGGAATTTTGACTTCTTTCCCTATTTATATTCCTTTGACTTCCTTTTGTTGTCTGATCGCTCTAGCTAGGACTTCCAGTACTATATTGAATAGGTAGGTTGAGAGTGGACAGCCTTGTCTAGTCCCTGATCTTAGTGGGATTGCTTCAAGTTTCTCTCCATTTAGTTTGATGTTGGCTACTGTCTTGCTGTATATTGCTTTTACTATATTTAGGTATGGGCCTTGAATTTCTGATCTTTCCAAGTCTTTAAACATAAAGACATGTTGAATTTTGTCAAATGCTTTTTCAGTATCTAGTGAGATGATCATGTTTTTTTTTCTTTGAGTTTATTTCTGTAGTGGATTACATAGATGGAATTCTAAATATTGAACCTTTCCTGCATTCCTGGGATAAAGCCTACTTGATCATGATGAATGAGTGTTTTGATGTGTTCTTAGATTTGCTTTTCCAAAGTTTTATTGGGTATGTTTTGCATCAATATTCATAAGTGAGGTTAGTCTGTAGTTCTCTTTCTTTGTTGGGTCTTTGTGAGGTTTATATATGAGCATAATTGTAGCTTCATAAAATAAATTGGGTAGTGCTCCTTCTGTTTTTATTCTGTGGAATAGTTTGAAGAGAATTGGTATTAGGTCTTCCTGGAAGGTTTGATAGAATTCAGCACTAAAACCATCTGGTCCTGGACTTTTTTTTTGTGGGGAGACTTTTAATGACTGCTTCTATTTCTTTAGGGGTTATGAGACTGTTGAGATGGTTTATCTGCTCCTCATTTATCTTTTGTACTTGTTATCTGTCTAGAAAATTGTCCATTTCATTCAGATTATCCAATTTTGTTGAGTATAGACCTTTGTAGTAGGATCTGATATTTTCTTTTTTTTAATTTCCTCAGTTTCAGTTGTTATGTCTCCCTTTTCAGTTCTGATTTTATTAATTTGGAGACTGTCTTTTTACCCTTTGATTAGTCTGACTAAGGATTTATATATCTTGTTGATTTTCTCAAAGAACCAGTTCCTGGTTTTGTTGATATTTTGTATAGTTCTTTCTGTTTCTACTTGGTTGATTTCAGCTCTGAATTTGATTATTTCCTGCCATCTACTCCTCTTGGGTATATTAGCTTGTTTTTGTTCTAATGTTTTCAGTTGTGCTATCAAGTTGTTAGTGTATGCTTCCTCTAGTTTTGTTTTGTTTTGTTTTGTTTTTTCACTTAGAGCTATGAGTTTTCCTCTTAGTATTGCTTTTATGAAGTCCCACAAGTTTTGGTATGATGTGTCCTCCTTTTTATTAAATTCTAAAAAGTCTTTAATTTCTTTCTTTACTTCTTCCTTGACCAAGTCACCTTTGAGTAGAGCATTGTTCAGTTTCCACCTGTATGTGTACTTTCCATTGTTTTTGTCATCATTAAAGACCAGCCTTACTCCATGCTGGTCTGATAGTGTGCACAAGATTATTTCGATTATTTTTGTGTTTGTTGAAGCCTGTTTTGTGACCAATTATATGGTCTATTTTGGAGAACGTACTATGAGATTCTGAGAAAAGTTATATTCTTTTGTTTTAGCATGAAATGTTCTATAGATGTCAGTTAAGTCCAATTGGTTCATAACTTCTGTTAGTTGCATTGTATCTTGATTTAGGTTTTGTTTCCATAATCTGTTTATTGCTGAGAGTGGGGTGTTGAAGTCCCCCACTATTATTGTGTGAGGTGCATTGTATGCTTTGAGCTTTAGTAAAGTTTCTTTTATGTATATGGGTGCCCTAGCATTTGGGGCATAGATGTTCAGATTTGAGAATTCTTCTTGGTACATTTTTCCTTTGATTAGTATTTAGTGTCCTCCTTATCTTTTTTGATTACTTTTGGTTGAAAATCAATTTTATTTGATATTAGAATTGCTACTCCAGCTTGTTTCTTGGGACCATTTGCTTGGAAGATTGTTTTCCATCCTTTTACTCTGAGGTAGTGTCTGTCTTTTTCACAGAGGTATGTTTCCTGTATGTAGCAAAATTCTGGGTCATGTTTATGTATACAGTCTGATAGTCTATGTCTTTTTATTGGAGAGTTAAGTCCATAGATATTAAGAAATATTAAGGAAAAATTATTGTTGCTTCCTGTCCTTTTTGTTGTTAGAGGTGGAATTATGTTTGTGTAGCTATCTTCTTTTGGGGTTGTTGGAAGACTACCTTCTTTCTTTTTCTTGGTTGTAGTTTCCCTCCTTGTGTTCGAGTTTTCCATCTATTATCGTTTGAAGTTTTGGATTTGTGGGAAGATATTGTATAAATTTGGTTTTATCATGGAATATCTTGGTTTCTCCATCAATAGTGATTGAGAGTTTTGCTGGGTATAGTAGTCTGGGCTGACATTTGTGATCTCTTAGGATCTGTATAATATCAGTCCAGGATCTTCTGACTTTTGTAGTCTCTGGTGAGAAGTCTGGTGTAATTCTTATAGGTCTGCCTTTATATGTTACTTTACCTTTTTCTCTTACTGCTTTTAGTATGTTTCTTTGTTTTGTATATTTGATGTTTTGATTATTATGTGATGGGAAGTATTTCTTTTTTGTTCTAGTCTATTTGGGTTTCTTTAGGCTTCTTGTATATTTAAAATAATCTCTTTTTTTAGGTTAGGGAAATTTTCCTCTACAATTTTGGTGATGATAGTTACTGGTCCTTTAAGGTTGGATTCTTCACTCTCATCTATACCTATTTTCCTTAGGTTTGGTCTTCTCATTGTGTCCTGGATATTCTGGATATTTTGTGTTAGGAGCTTTTTGCATTTCACATTTTCTTTGACTGTGGTGTCAATGTTTTCCATGGCATCTTCTGCACATGAGATTCTCTCTTCTATCTTTTGTATTCTGTTGGTGATGCTTGTGTCTGTGACTCCTGATCTTTTTCTTAGGTCTTCTACCTTCAGGTTAGTCTCCCTTTGAGATTTCTTTATTGTTTCTACTTCCATTTTTAGATTCTGGATGGTTTTGTGTAATTCCTTCACCTATTTGTATGTATTTTCTTGCATTTCTTTAAGGGCTTCTACCTGTTTACATGTGTTTTTTTTTTTTTTTTTCAAATTCTTTGAGAATGTTGTTTATGTCCATTTTAAAGCCCTCTATTATCATCATGAGAAGTAATTTTAATTCTGAATCCTGCTTTTCTGGTGTGATGTGGTGTTCAGGACTTGCTATGGTGGGAGAGCTGGGTCTGGTGATGTCAAGTAACTTTGGTTTCTGTTGTTTATATTCTTAGGCTTTCCTTTCACCATTTGGTAGGCTCTAGTGCTACCTGCACTCACTGGTTCTGACTTGAGTCTTCCTTTCCAGTTATCTTGGTTTTGTCATAACTCCTCGGGGTCTGGATGTCTCTGTGATCCTGAGCTCCTGCTGTTCCGGGTACAGTGGTTCCTCTAGGCTATCTCAGGGTATGGTGTCTCCATGGTAGTAGACCAGCTAGGTGTCTGCTGCTCTGACTGTAGTTGCTCCTCTAGGATGTCTCAGGATATGGTGTCTGCTGCTCTGAGTTCAGTGGCTCCTCTAGGATGCCTCGGGATATGATTTCCTATATAGGGGACCTGTCTGAGATCAGTTGCCTCTCTAGGATGTCTCCTGATGCAGTTTCCACATGGGGGCAGATCAGCTGGGTGTCTGTTCCAGCCACAGGGATCCTGCCAAGGAACAGAAGGGAAGAAATATTCCTCAGGGGAGGGGTTTGGTTGCCAGGTTTGCCCTGTGGTCTCTCTGCTGCCAGTGGTGCCTCTGGGTCATAGGGCGGTGGGCCAGTGATCCTACCTGCAGCTTTGAGGGCAGTGGCCTCTTTAGGATCTCTATGGATGTGGTTTCCACACAGGAGCAGAACAGCTGGGTGTCTGCAGCTCTGAGGGCTGTGGCCTTTCTAGGATGTCTCCAGATGCGGTTTCCACATGGGAGCACACTGGCTGGGTGTCTGCTCCAGCCACTGGGAGATATATGCATTTTTGAATTTATAGCAGGTATACTAATGCTTTTAGTATACACTTTTTGAATCAAATTAACCCTTTAAGGCTATTCCCTTGATTATAGTTAAAAGTATATTTTATAATACAGAATCAGAGTATAGTCAATAAGTTGAAGAGAAAGTTGAATGATTTGCTTCCATCTTGTATTCTTGCAATATACTAGGGACTATCAACACAAAGTTATGGGAGCTCATCTCATCTCTGATGGTAACTAGCTGTGTCTCTCAATTACACACCCCCCTTCTCTGCAATTTATTCATGTGTAGGTAGACAAAATTTAAGTAAATTTCAAACTATATATTAAGACTAATTTGTTGATCCATCTTTGTAAGTGATTTAAACTGCATTGCAGTCCTTTAATCTCCATCTGATATCACATTCTCTTTTATTACTTTCACTTTTTGGGTTATTTTTCACATTCAAGAAGCCCACATAACTGTCCCCTCTTTGTACACTGTTATACAGACCAGAACATTTGCATATTGCTCCCTAGGGTGGTCCTTACCCTACTGGCCTGAAATAAAAACACAACTGTCCTCTTGACTTCACTGATCACTCTCCTAAATTTATCTTCTCAACAATGATGTATTCTGCTCAGTTCCTGTTTCTGCTAATGCTCTGGATTCAGGGTAAGGAGTGCAAAAGTTGAAGGAAGAGAATGGGGATGAATGGTGATCTCTAGCTCCATATGTTTGCTGTTTATTTGTGACGGGACATGTCACATTCTGCAGGATATGAGGTTTTGTTACATCCTAATGAGAAATTCCAGATGGAACAGTAGCTTTGCTAAGATCAGTATTCTGCCATAGATTGGATGGAGTGGTATAGACTCTGATTCTTAGAAATCTCAAATCACTTGTTTTGTGAAAAAGCATTGATATATAATATTGTTAAATCTCAAAAACTGCCAGGATCTCCCCTGAAAGGAACAACATAAAAGATTTCACAAAGATTGTTCAGGAACTTTGCACATGACTTTACACTATTGTATTATAATTTCAGAAACCAGCGGTGATGTTGTGATGACCCAGACTCAGGATCAACAGTGAAAATGGTTGTCTTACTAAAAGCAATTTACAGATTCAATGCAATCCCCATCAAAATTTTAATTCATTTTTAAATAGAAGTTGAAGGAGCAATTCTCAAATTCATATGGAAAAAACAAAAACCAATGATCACCCAAACAATCCTGAACAATAAAAGCACTTTGAGTGAAAACACATCCCTGTTTCAAGCTGTATTTATAGAATAAAATTGTGGACCCAGAAAAAACTCATAAATCTATGGACATTTGATATTTTATAAAGAAGACAAACCCATACAGCAGAAAAAAGAAAGCATCGTAAACAAATGGAGTAGTCTATGACTGATCTGCATGTAGAAGAGTGCAAACTGAACTTATCACCCTACACAAAGATCATGGGCAGGTGGTTCCAGAATCTCTACATAAATCTAGAAACCTTGAATCTAAAAAAGCAAGTGGGAAATAGCCTCAAACACATCTTCACAGGGGAAAACCAATGGCTCAGGGTCTAAGATCAACAATTTACAAATGGTATCTCATGAAAATAAAAAGCTTCTGTAAGGCAAAGAGCATCATTTGATAACATGGTAAGCTACAGATTTGCAAAAGATCTTTATTAACCCTACATCTGAGCACTAACAATCAAAGTACATGAAGAACTCAAGAGTTAGAATCCCAAAAAAATATAACTCAATTAAAACATTAGGTACAGAGCTAAACAGAATTCTCAACAGAGGAAGTTTGAATAGCTGAGAAACTTGTAAAGAGATTTTCAACATCTTTATTCATCATGGAAAAGAAGACCAAAATTGCTTAGGGTCAGATCCCATTGTTCTTTTATCTTGTTTCATTCTTCTTGAGCCAGAGGAGGGGGGAAAGAGTTTGGAATACTCTTTGAGGAAATATATAGGGTTGTTGTTTAATAATAAAGTGTTTACCTATTTTAAGTTTGTCTCTTTGCTTTAGCTGACTTGCCTTTTGATTTTCTCCTAGGTAGAAAATTGTGTAGCACCTCATTGTAAAAAAGCAGGTGATTAAATAAAATAGCATTTTTCTATATCCACAGGAACTGCTCAGCTCTAACCTCTAGTCTAGAGGGTTTACGTAGAAAATATATAGAGAACTCAATAAGTTACACATAATCAAAATAGAAAAAATGGATGGCAGATCTAAACAGAGAACACTCAGTATACGAAAAGTATACTGTATCCCAAAAGTTTGATATTTTATAAAGATATAAAAAAAATAAAATAAAGATATATAAAAAATCAGGAACTTTGCACATGACTTTACACTATTGTATTATAATTTCAGAAACCAGCGGCTGAAAAAAGTTAAAGATATGTTCCACTTACATAAAAATCAGATAAAGATAAATAAAAACTACATTGTAATTCTATCTTTACATATCAGAATTTCTAAGGTCAAAAACACGGATGACAGCTCATGCTGGTATGGGTGTGAGAGCAAGAACGAACGATCCTATTCCATTGCAGGTGGGAGTGAAAACATATACTATTATTTTTTAATCATTAGGATAGTTCCTCAGAAAATTGGGAATCAATCTACCTCAATATCCAGGTACATTACTCTTCGGCACGCTCCATTTTACCACAAGAACACTTGCTCTATTATGTTTTTAGCAGATTTATTTATAATAACCAGAAACTGGAAACCACCCAGATGTTTCTAGTTCAAAGAATGGATGAAGAAAATGTGATATATATTACACAATAGAGTATTACTCAGCTGCTAGAAAAATGATATCATTAAATTTGCAATGAAATGGATGAATCTAGAAAAAACCTTCCTGATATAGGCTATGAGGCCCAGAATGTCAAGCTTGTTCTTCCTTCTATGTGGACATTAGCAGTTAATGAAAGATAATCTCAACACAATACTCAGAGCCTGAGAGACTAAGAGCAAGGAGGGCTCTAGTGAGGAGGCAGGGATCTCCCTGTAGAAGGAAAATCAAATAGATTTCATGGGTGGACTCAGAGCAGGTGAGTATGGGAACAAAAAGGATTAAGTCTGGAAGCATGGGATGGGGGCAAATGGTACAGCAATAGACTACTAGAATAGGGAGTTATTTAGGAGATAATGTGGGAACCTAGTACAGTGGGAACTTTTGGGATACTGTGAAGGTGATTCTAACAAGGACTCCCATAAAAGGAGGATACAGAGCCTTATCCAAGCATCTTCTGTAACCAGAAAAGGCTTCCAGTGTTTGGTCTGGGACACCAATCTTACTGCATAACTTTTAATGCCAAACTTTCCTGCCTGCAAGATGTGCTGGGACAATGCTTGTTCTGGGTCTGTAACAATGGCCAAAGAAAAACTGGTCTAAATTGAGGTCCTAGTCAGGAGAGGAATGCCATGTCTGATGCTAACTATATAGCTAGAGTCTGGAATTTAGATGCCTTAGAGACTTGGGGTATAATCAAACAACCTTGACTAAAAAAGCAAAAAGTGTCAATGAAATAGTTCTTAAGTATATTCTGCTATAACTGTAGATTGCTTCTTAACCCATTTGTCATTAGACAGACTTCCTTTTACAGCTAATAGTAGTATGTTAAAAGACCCAAATCTGAACATTAGGCAGTGCTCTAGAAACCCTATGGAAGTAGAGGAGGAAGAATTGTAGAAGCCGGAGGGGTGGAGAATACAAGAAAAGCACAATCCATAGAATCAACCCAGCAAGGTTTAGAGGCACTCACAGAGACTGAAGCAGCAATTATATAACTTGCATGGGTCTGTACTAGGTATTCCAGACATGTAGTGTAGCTGTTTACCTCTGGTTTTTGTAGGACTCCTAACAGTATCTGTGAGTGTGTCTAACTCTTTTTGTTTTTTTTTCCCAGCTCTTGGGACTTGTCCTCCGACTGGGTTGTGCTGTCCAGCTTAATATGATAGTTTGTGTCTGGTCTTATAGTGTGTTCAGTTGATATTACTAGGAGGACCAATATTTTCTGAAAGAAAATGGAGGAGCAACAAATAGTATTTGGGGTGGGGCAGCAGGGAGTGTGAATCCTGTGGAATATATTGCATGAGAGAAGAACAAAAACACAGATATGAGAAATAAATGACTTGAACTCTAAAATGTCTTTGCTATATTGTGCCATTTACATAATGTCTTGATTTTACTTCTGTAGATATCTTGGCTTATGTATTAGGTAATCACATTTTTAGTGTGACTCTTCTAATAAGAACAAATTGCTTTACAATCATTCCATTCCTGATTTCTCCAAAACGTGCAAGAAGAGTCTGATTGCATTTTTTTCAGTAGATAGAGGAATAGCTCTTGTTTTTTTACTAGAAACATTGCAACTCAGTCAGTGTTTCCATAGGCCTTTGAATTTTTCTATTTTCAAATAGTTATACATTCATAGGAAGTTGTCCAGTATTTATAGGCAGAAAGTTACTCAGCTTGCACACAACCTTCTTTTTGGTTGATATATTTAACAATAAAGAATGAGGAAATTTAAAGAGATTTCATATTGTTAATGAGCTCATTTACATAGTAGATGTTGTGCATGTGAAGTGTCTCTAGGCATACTAGTCATATATGTAGTCTGTTTTCAGAACAATAATCATTTATTCACTGCACTGCTACCACAAAACTCACTGATGTCACCACTCTTTCCCCAACTCATAGCAAGCACTACAGAAGATTCCTCACACAATATGTACGATTTGTTATTGGCCTACTCTGTAGCCTTGCCCAGCTGTGTGCGTGAAGAATTAGCTTTACATTACATAAGAGTCCAGGTTTTGGGTATTGAAGAGCCCCAGTTTGCCATGTTACTAGATGAGGAACATTTAAGTACTTAATGAGTTGTAGCTACTTCTGAACGAATGTCTTATCAAACGTTTTTTTTTTTTTTTTACTAGTTTTAGTGTGAAAATGATTATTCGTTTCTCTGCAAAAATACCCAAGACTTTTTATTTATTTATTTTTTTGTTTTTTTTGTTTTTTTCGAGACAGGGTTTCTCTGTATAGCCCTGGCTGACCTGGAACTCACTCTGTAGACCAGTCTCGCCTCGAACTCAGAAATCTGCCTGCCTCTGCCTCCCAAGTGCTGGGAAGGATTTTTTTTTAAAGTTTGAATTGTATAATGATTCTTCTTTAAGTGGTAGAAACATTTGCAGATGTACTTTTTAGTCTTATCACTTTATAGATTTATTAAAATATCTGATTATCCACTTCTCTTGAATCCTTACAATCAGGGTGCTAATACTATATTTTAAATTGTTCCATTCCATATATAGATTTAAAAAGACTTTCTATACAACATTTTGATGTCTAACTTAAAAATATATGCTTGTGTCTACTTTATGTCTTATTCAGGGAATGACCATACTCATCTTTTCCATCTTCAGGTTAGAGTGTTTACATAGTTAATGGTGTGATTTTATCTATTTTGAATTTTATTTTTCTTTTTACATCCTAAATATAAGTCTCTATTTGAATATATAATTACTATGCATTTTATTTCAGGCTGTAATTCATCATTTTATCCACCAGCTATACTCTATTTTAGATTCAATTTTTGAGGTATAAACAATTAATATTTTGTCTTATGTACATGGTATTAAGTAATCAAAGCATACAAAATAAACTCATAATCATTTGCATCCTGGCTGGCTGTGTCAGCACATTTTTACTCACATGCTTTTATCAGATTAAGTTCTGAATTTTAATTATTGTCATTTTTGCTACAGTAAATAAGCACAAGTATTTTAACTCATTCTCTCTATACATATACTCTCTTGGGGCATTTTATTGAATTAATTAGTTATACTCTATCAAATTATAATGAAAATATAAATTCATATAAAATTGGATTTTTTATATGTTTTCCTTTAATTTTCAACAGTTATTGTTTTTTGTGTACCATTTTTTTTGACCTGAAGTTTAATACCTGTAATTCCAAAATGTATTTTCGTTTTTACTGTATGTATTCCTCTGTACATAAACACACAACATATTCATATACACACATACACATATCTGTGTGCCTATGTGTGCATTTATGTGTTTGTTTATATGTGCATTTTGTTTCCTTGGAATCTCTTGCTTTTTGATCTTCATATATAACTTGGTATAAACTAAGGTATTCAAAAACAGAGCTTTTAAATTTTGTTTTAGAAAAAACCATATTTTTAAAAATGCTTACCAATATTTTGTCATTTGATGTAACAATAATTCTCATTTTCATTTCAAATCCTGAGTGTAATGTAATATAAAAATACAGATCTCTAGTGAACTGAAAATACTCTATGCAAGAAGCAACTATCACTAGTTCCACTGGAAACCTACTTGCCTACAATGTTAATACATGGCCTCTTTTCCCCCAAAATTGTGTTCTAGTTCAGTGGTTTCCAATAGATTATGTAAGTTTAGAAACATCAGCTGAAAATGGAAGTGGTAATTGCAATACTTAGGATGCAGACTTGTGAGAAAATAAAAGAGAGAGAGAGAGATCACACTTTTACCCAATTGTAGATTGTGTGTGTCTTGTTTTTAAAAGACAGTTTTAAATATTTTAAAATTAAAAAACTTCTGTCAATTGTTCTAAAAAAGGATTTGAGACAGTTAGCCATTATTTGATCTTGTAGTGTGATTCAGGGACTACTTGTTATTCCCTCCATGTTTGGTAGGACACAAATATCATCAGAATAAATATGTTGCAAGTGTGAATCAGCACCAAGGCATAAAAAGAGGCAGAATTGACATATACGCTCATCCTACCTCTAGGTATCCTTTACAAATAAAAATTTTAAATTGTTGTATGAACAGAGCCATGATAATCACTTGTTATGAAACTTGAAGTCGAACATGTTTTGTAATTAACTCACTATTATTTACCCCTTCCTCTCCTACCTAGTTGTCTTAATTTCACTTCTGTTAGTCTCACTGCTATGGATTGTGCCAGTGTCCCACAAAACACAACATGTATCTTCAAGAATTTAAGAGACAGTTTACTGTGTATCCAAGTATGAATGATGTCGGCCTTGGAACAGATTTAGGTTACCTCTCATTCCATGTTCCTTTCTAGTCACAGTCTCATGAACTCTTTTAGTAACAGACCAAAAAATGTCATGAACTTAGCCACTTTTGAATACATTGGTGGAAATATTAATAGAAATATTAAATAAAAGTAGGGAAATCATCGTAGGCCTTAATGCTCACAATATTCTGACTCAGTGTTGCGATTGTCAGCACCTTATGGTTTGTTAAGTCAGTAAATTCTTTTACCTGTTTGTTTTATATGCTCTTATAGGTAAAAGAGTTTCTTGAGTTTCCTAGGTAGCTTTTGTCTTTACTATTACAAAATGCAAGAGCTGTAAGAATTGACAGAGTCATAATTTGTCTTAATATATTTTATTTTTATTTAAGACAAGAATGAACATTTGGGGGCCTTAGAATCGATGTTTAAGTTTGAACCCATAGTGTCTTCCTAAGTGCCTGTGTTGAAAACTTAATCTTTAGTAGATTATACCATTAGGAAACTTACTAAATAACAGACTATATCTAGTTAGAAGTAAAAGTACCTGCTGTGTGCCTAAACAAAAGACTTTTTTGATTTTTGTTTTCTGTTTTTTGTTTTGTTTCTAGAACTTATCCTTTAGTCTCTCATGGTTACTTGTGGGGAGCTGAGCTATGAGAGATAACCGGGCACCTGGTCAAATGAGCTTTTGAACCCCGGAGACCCCCTGAGTTGAAAGGCATTCAGCTCTGTTCCTGAACCCCTGGCTCTCTCAGCTTCCATCCTTTACAGCCCCTCCCACAAAGAGAGGTCTATAGCCATCGGGTCACTTAGGAATAGTGCCCCAGGCTCTCCTCACAAGCATATGAGGCATCCCCCAAATCTCAAACCAAGCCAATGGGATTACATGGTGCTAAAACCTTCACCCACCCCAAACTGTATATATTGAGCTTAATTGAGAAGTAAAGGTGTGTGCAAGAATCATCCTATTGTCCAAGAGCTTCTGTCGTAGATCCTCCCCTCTTTGTCAGCTAGCTGAGGGCCCCTCACTGGCTCAAGAGATCTGCTCTTTCCCCACTACCTAGCCGGCACCTCCCAGCTTAGCAAAGAGTTTAACACTTCAGAAGATGCAGGCTCTCCCAGAGTGCCTTTAGAGTTCTCTTCTCTCTGCTGCAGAGAGGGTGACAGGCAGCAGTGGACCTTCCCTGCTGACACTCTACCCTGGACCACTTGAGGACAGGGGCAGCGGCAGAGACAACAGCTTTTTACACCCTGTCCTCTGCCAAGCTGGAGATTTTGTGGGACCCCATCTGGAGCTGGGTTCGACAGTTACTCGGTAACATTTTCATTATTTCATTCTTTAACAAAGCTACTCTACTTCATGTACCTTCTACCACCATGTTCTGTGTCAACTCTGGCCCAGAAACAATACATTGGAGTCATGATGGGTGATATTTGAGATTATGTGAGAGAAAAAAAGCATGTCCTTCTTTAAACTTATTTTTCTAGTATTTCTCCACAGAGTTATTCACAGCTAACAATCAGCATTTTATAGCCATGAATAACACTGAAACTCTCCCATCTTAAATTAAACCTCTTTTCACAATGTCACCACCTGATAATAATTCTAGAATGTTGAAGTATTAAGAAAAGCCACAGGCTTAGAGAATTCAATGACAGTGTTTTCAATTGGTTTTCTGTGGCGAAATGCCAATAGCTTCAGAACTGATTAAAATATAGTTTCCTATCAGATCTAGGATTGGTAATGATCTTTTCCCAATCAGTTGTTTGCTGTTTTGTTTTATTGACATTGTCTTTTGCCTTACAGAAGCTTTGCAATTTTATGAGGTCCCATTTATCAATTCTTGATCTTAGAACATAAGCCATTGGTGTTCCGAGAGAGGGCTAATATCCAATATATACAAAAAACTCAAGAAATTAGATTTCAGACACCCAAATAACCCTATTAAAAATAGGATACAGAGCTAAACAAAGAATTCTCAACTGAGGAAATTTGAATGGCCAAGAAGCACCTTAAAAAATGCTCAATATCCTTAGTCATCAGGGAAATGCAAATCAAAACAACCCTGAGATACCACCTCACACCAGTCAGAATGGCTAAGATCAAAAATTCAAGTGATGGTAGATGCTGGCCAGGACATGGAGAAAGAGGAACACTCTTCATTGTTGCTGGGAATGCAAGCTGGTACAACCACTCTGGAAATCAGTCTGGTGGTTCCTCAGAAAATTGGACATAGCACTAACTGAGGACCCAGCTCTACCACTCCTTGGTATATACCCAGAAGATGCTCTAACATATAACAAGGACGTATGCTCCACTATGTTCATACCAGCCTTATTTATAATAGCCAGAAGCTGGAAAGAACCCAGTTGTTCTTCAACAGAGGAATAGATACAAAAAATGTGGTACATTTACACAATGGAGTACTACTCAGCTATTAAAAATAATTAATTCGAGTAATTCTTAGGTAAATGCATGGAACTAGAAAATAGCATCCTAAGTGAGGTAACCCAATTACAAAATAACACACATGTATTTACTTACTGATGTGCTGATATTAGCCTAAAAGCTTGAAATAGCCAAGATTCAACTATCAGACCACATGAAGCTCATGAAGAAGGAAGACCAAGTGTGGATGCCTCTGTCTTACTTGGAAAGAGTGACACAATGCTCAAGGGAACAAATGTGGCAACAAAGTGTGGGACAGAAAGTCAAGGAGGGGCCATCTGGAGATCACTCTACCTTGCTATCCGTCCCACTTGCCGTTTAAAGATAGACGCCTATATATATGTCAGGAAGTGCATTCGGACAGGAGTCTGATGTAGCTGTCTCCTTGGAGGTCTGCCAGAGCCTGTATATCCAGAGGAGGATGCTTGCAGCTACCCATTGATCTGAACAAGGGTTCCCAATGGAGAAATTAGAGGACTGAAGGAGCTGAAATGGTTGGTGGCCCCAAGAGGAAAGCAACAGTGCCAACCAACCAGAGTTCCCCAGGGTCTAAACCACCAGCCTGGAAGCACTAAGGGAGGGACTCATGACTCCAGCTGTATTACTTAGGGGAGTGTGGCCTTGTCAGGCATGGGTGGGAGAGGAGATCCTTGGTCCCATGAAAGCTGAATACCGAGCGGGGAGGGAGTAGGGGGGAGGTAGGTTAGGACACACCCTTGTGGAGGCAGGAGGGAGGAATGGGACAGGGATTTCCTGTGTGGTGGGGGGAAGTGCATGAGGGGATAAAATCTGAAATGTAAACATAATATCACATAAAACATATGAAAAAATATAGGTTTTTTTTTTTTACAGTTCTGGCAGATGTTAGCCCTCTTTTAAATTAACCTCAATGATAAGGAGATCTGAGAGCATCCTCTAGACTCCAGGCATCACAGTCTAATGCTAATACTTAATCTTCCAAGAAACTATTACCTTAGCCTGAACAATGGGCACTATCCCCCACGGTGTTCTTTTCCATTGTAACAACCACTGTGTATAGTTCAACTCCCTTGTTCCCTTCTAGAAAAACACATGTGATTATATTTATCTCACCCATATATTTTAAAATGCTCTTGTCATCTCAAACTCATAACTATGCCTGTCAAGTTCTTTTAACATGTCAATTTCAATGTAACATTTCTAGAGCCTAGACTTGGATAATTATGGGAAGGTACAGTGAGGTTCATTATTTCCAAACCATTAGCTTGTATTTCTCCTTAATACATGAACTTTTAAAGCCTGAAAAAAAAAATCAGAAGCCCTATTTATTAATCAACAGAGAAGGGAGAAAAACAAATCTCAACATGTGCAGGTATGTATTCTATTTGTGTGAGATAGAGTTCCTTAAGAAATTGTTGAATGATTTCAGAAAACAGCAATGTTCACTGTTATACCATTAATGCACACTTTCCTAGGAAGATGTAATCAAAATCAAAATTGTTTAGTTCTTAGTGCAATCCAAGGCCTATTGATAAAAGAAAGTTGAAAGTTTCTGGAAATCCCTTTGTATTTCCACATATCATTAAAGGAAGTATGCTAAAAATTCAAATCCCAGATGCCTTGCATATTAATGACTCACTTTTTTTCCTAAGTTGAGATGAACTATCATCCTCCTATTAAAATGCCTTAAAAGTGTTCTGAGTGAATCTTCCTCAGATCCTGGGGCTATCATGTGAGAACTCAGAAATGTCTTTCAAGCCTCAAAAATCAAAGAGACACAGATATAGGTGTTAGATACAGA
>JANHMN010000095.1:0-37215 GCA_030674055.1 Rhabdomys pumilio | reverse complement strand
AGTCATCTGAGAGGAGGGAACCTAAACTAAAAACAAAACAAAAAAAATGTCTCCATAAGACATGGCCATAGGCAATCCTATATTGCAGTTCCTTAATTAGTGATGGACGGTGAAAGCCCAAACCCATTGTGGGTGGTGCCATCCCTGGATTCGTGGTTCTGAGTTCCATAAGAATGATGAGGAACAAGCTAGTAAGCAACACTTTCATGACCTGCATGATCAGCTCTTGCCTGCAGGTTCCTGCCCTCACTGGTTTTGGAGATGAACTCTTATCTGGAACTGTGAGTGAAATATGCCAAGTTATCCCCAGGTTGCTTTAGTCATGGCCTTTTATTCCAGCAAAGGTAATCAAAACTAAGAGAATGTGGTACAATCATAGTGAGGGATTGCCATGATAGAGCTGACCATATTTTTTGGGAGGATGGCAGGATGATTTCGGAATACTGTTTAAGAAAAGCAACTGAGTGTTCAATGCTTGGTGAGCTATTTTGTAGGGGCTTGGAAGATAAGAATGTTGAGGGTAACGAAGTGGATGAAGGCTCGGCTTGGGAATCATCAGAGGGATGTTTAAAGTCTCTATCAGGGCCATCTCATGTTTCCCTCCCCTGGTGTCTTTGGTTATGTTGTTTCATCGTAGCAATGGAAACCTAAGACAGCTGGCATTCAGCTCCATGGTGCCATCCCTGCTTCCTGTGCAGGAAGTATGTGCCATGTTTTTAACAGTGCAAGTGAAAAACATCTCTGAATTGGTTGCCCTAACTTAAGGAATTATGTGCTAAGAGCTGATATATATTGTTTCTACATCAAAAGAAAATTAATTACATGCTAATAATGTTTGTAATTACACGAATAATCGTGTGGTTTTGACATTGTTTTGTAAAAATTCTTTTTTTGGATATTTTATTTATTTACATTTCAGATGCAATCTCCTTTCCCCTTTTTCCCTCCCTAGAAAACTCCTACCCCATCCTCCCATCCTTTTTGCTTTTATACCATTTTAATTACATGCAAGTATTAAGGTCAGTTCTATGTTGAGGAACTAGCAATAAAATAGATGCAAATAGTCAAGGAACAAGAAAGACAATAAATATAGTCAAAGAACAAGCAAGGCAATAAATAAAGTTCTGTGAAGAATCCTGTGAACACTGTTTCTAAGTGCTTATCTGGATGACCACAACATCTGAGCCTACTTTCCTGTCCTAGCCCAAAGTCATTTTCATGTCTGAAGCCTACTTTCTTGTTCCAGCCTAATATTTAGATTCCTGCCTGAGATTACTTCTTTGTTCTAGCCTTATATTTAAATTCTTACCTGAAATTACTTCTTTGCTCTAGTCTAATGTCAGATTCCTGCCTGAAGCCCACTTCCTTGTCTTTGGCCAATATCATATTCTTGCCAAGCAGCCCAATTTCTCTTTTTGATTCTCTGTTCCATGAAGTCTAAAAACCTGAGGCAAGTCAGGTTTTCCCATCAGGAGTATAGGTAAGCAGACGTAGGTCAGGAACATATGTCCAACACAGCTTCCCAGTCACCATTGTCAGGACACTCAGCAAGCTCACACAGAGATCAACATCATTCTTTGTGTGGACATCAGTATGTCCCACCCATCGCTTCAGCAGCCACCCTGATCCTTCAGCTTCCTGTAGAAAAAACACAAACATGTCCTGTTCCCCATATTAAATACCTGATCTGGATCATGCCGTGTGCCAGTAAGTGGATCCTTCCCTCCCCTTCAACTATGCATAAGTATGCCTAGTTGTTGAATGCCATAGACACTCCGCAGATAATTCCTTAGCATCCAAATTTTTTTGTAAAACAATTAAAATAAAAAGAACATGATTTAAATAAATTTGTGGTGTAGGAGGATATACGTCCCCCTTTTTATTTAATGAAGATATTGTTTTAAAGTTCCATGGGCCCCTTCCACAGTCCCTTGTTTTTGATGGTTATAAGGTATCCCAGTACTATGGGTAATCTTAAATTGCTTCCAAAAGTCTCAGTTGCTCGACTGCAATAACCAGTTCCATTATCAGGGTTTTTGTTTGTGTGTTTTTGTTTTTTCATTTTTTTTATCATTGAATACTTTATTTATCTACATTTCAGATGTTAACCCCATTCACTCTGTCCCAGAATCTCCTTATCCCATTCTCCCTTCTCCTATTTTATGAGGGTATTCCCCCTCCCATCCACACACTCCCACCTCGAAACCCTCAAACTCCCCCTCACTGGGGCATCCAGCCTTTAAGAGACCAAGGACCTTCTCTCCCACTGATGCCTGACAAGGCCATCCTTCACTACGTATACAGCTGGAGCCATGGGTCCTCCATGTGTGTTCCCATGCTAACTGTTTAGACCCTGGGAGCCCTGGTTGGTTGGTATTGTTGCTCTCCCCATGTGGCTGCAAGCCCCTTCAACTCTTTCAGTCTTCCCTCTAACTTCTTCACTGGGGACCCTGTAATCAATTCAATGGTTATATACTAGTATCTGTCTCTGTATATGTCAGGCTTTGGCCGAGCCTCTCAGGAGACAGGTATATCAGGCTCCTGCATGCACTTCCTGACATCCACAACAGTGTTTGCATTTGTTGATTGCACCTGGGATGGATTTCCAGGTGGGGCACTATCTGGATGGTCCCTCTTCCAGTCTCTGCTCCACACATTATCTCCATATTTGCTCCAGTGAGTATTTTGTTACTCCTCCTAGGAAGGACTGACACACCCACACTTGGCTATTTCTTCTTCATGGGCTTCATGGGGTCTGTGAGTTATGTCTTGGGTATTGTAAGCTTTTAGGCTAATGTCCCACTTATCAATCAGTGCATTACCGTCTGTGTTCTTTTGTGACTGGGTGACCTCACTCAGGATGATATTTTCTAGTTTCATTATTTCCCTAAGAATTTCATAAATTCATTGTTTTTAATAGCTGAGTAATACTCCATTGTATAAATGTATCACATTCTCTGTATCCATTCCTGTATTGAAGGACATCTGGGTTTTTTCCACCTTCTGGCTATTATAAGTAAGGCTGCTATGAACATAGAGGAGCATGTGTGTTATTTGTTAGAGCATCTTTCGGGTATATGCCCAGTAGTGGTATAGCTAGGTCCTCAGATAATATAATGTCTAATTTTCTGATGAACCGCCAGACTGATTTCCATAGTGGTTGTACCAGCTCACAATCCCACCAACAATGGAGGAGTGTTCCTCTTTTCTCCACATCCTTGCCAGCATCTACTGTCATCTGAGTTTTTAATCATAGCCATTCTGATTGGTATGAGGTGGAATCTCAGGGTTGTTTTGATTTGCATTTCCCTGATTACTAAAGATGTCAAACATTACTTTAGGTGCTTCTTGGGCATTTGATATTCCTCCATTGAAAAGTCTTTGTTGAGTTTTGTACCCCATTTTTTAATGAGATTATTTGATTGTCTGGAGTCTAATTATTGAGGTTTTTGGGTATTTTGGATATTAGCCCTCTGTCAGATATAGGATTGGTAAAGATCTTTTCCCAATCTGTTGGTTGCTGTTTTGTTCTAGTTACAGTGTCCTTTGCCTTACAGAAGTTTTGCAGTTTTATGAGGTCCTATTTGTCAATTCTTGATCTTAGAGCATAAGCCATTGGTGTCACGTTCAGGAACTTTTCCTCTATGTCCATGTGTTCAAGGCTTTTCCCCACTTTCTCTTCTGTTAGTTTCAGTGTGTCTGGTTTTATGGGGATGTCTTTGATCTACTTGAACTTGAGTTTTATACAAGGAGATAAGAATGGATCAATTTTCATTTTTATACATGCTGATCAGAAGATGAATCAGTACCATTTGTTGAAAATGCAGTCTTTTATCAAATGATTGGTTTTAGCTTGTTTGTCAAATGTCAAATGACCATACGTACAGGGGTTAATCAGGCTCTACAGTTCTATACCATTGATCTTCCTGCCTGTCTCTGTACCAATACCATGCAGTTTTTAATCACTACTGCTCTGTAGTACAGCTTGAGGTTATGGATGGTGATTCCCCCAGAAGTTCTTTTATTGTTGAGAATAGTTTTTGCTATTTTGGGGTTTTTGTTATTCCAAATGAATTTGAGACTTGCTCTTTCTAACTCTGTGAAGAATTTAGTTGGAATTTTGTTGTGGATTGTATTGAATCTGAAGGTTGCGCTCAGAAGATGACCATTTTTTACTATATTAATCCTGCCAATCCATGAGCATGGAAGATCTTTCCATCGTTAGAGATCTTCATTTCCTTTCTTCAGAGACTTAAAATTCTTGTCATACAAATCTGTCATTTTTTGTTTAGATCCACACCAAGGTATTTTATATTATTTGTGACTCTTGTGAAGGGTGTCATTTCCCTAATTTATTTCTCAGCCTGTTTATCCTCTGAGTAGAGGAACGGTACTGATTTGTTTGAGTTAATTGTATATCCAGCCACTTTGCTGAGTTGTTTATCAGGTTTAGGAGTTCTCTGGTGGAAGTTTTGGGTTCACTTAATTATACTATCATATCATCTGCAAGTAGTGAAATTTTGACTTCTTTCTTTCTAATTTGTGTCCCTTTGACCTCCTTTTGTAGTCTAATTGCTCTGGGTAATATTTCAAGTACTATATTGAGTATGTAGGGAGAGAGTAGGCAGTTCATGATTTTAGTGGGATTGCTTCACATTTCTCTCCATTTAATTTGATGTTAGCTACTGGTTTGCTGTATATTGCATTTAATATGTTTAGGCATGGGCCAAGCATTCCTATTCTTTCCAAGACTTTTACCATGAAAGGGTGTTGAATTTTGACAAATGATTTCTCAGTATCTAATGATCATATGTTTTTTCTTTCAGTTTATTTCTATAGAGGATTACGTTGATGGATTTCTGAATACTGAATATCTAATATTGAACCATCCCTCCATTCCTCCATTCCTGCCTACTTGATCAAGGTAGATGATAGTTTTGATGTGTTCTCTATTCAGTTTGTGAGAATTTTTATTGAGTATTTTGGCATTGATATTCATAAGGGAGATTGGTCTTAAGTTCTCTTTCATTGTTGAATCTTTGTGTGGTTTAGGTATGAGTGCAATTGTGGCTTCATAGAAAGAATTGTGTGGTGTTTCTTCTGTTTCTATATTGTTTATGGAATTGTTTTTAGGTCTTCTTGGAAGGTTTGTTAGAATTTTGAACTAAAACCATCTTGTCCTCGGCTTTTTTGGTAGGGAGACTTTTAATGACTGCTGTTACTGCCTTAGGGGTTATAAGACTATTTATATGGTTTATCTGATCCTAACTTAACTTTGGTACCTGGTGTCTGTCTAGGAAATTGTCCATTTCATCCAGATTTTCCAGTTTTGTTGATTATAGGTGTTGTAATAGGATTCAATAATTTTTTGAATTTCCTTAGTTTCTGGTGTTATGTCTCTCTTTTCATTTCTTATTTTATTAATCTGGATACTGTCTCTGTGCCATTTGGTTAGTCTGGCTAAGGGTTTAGCTTTCTTGTTGATTTTCTCAAAGAACCAGTTCCTGGTTTTGTTGATTCTTTGTATAATTCTTTTTTTTTTTTAACTTGGTTCATTTCAGTCTTGAGTTTGATTATTTCCTGCCATCTACTCCTCTTGGGTGGTTTTGCTTCTTTTTGTTTTAGAGCTTTCAGGTGTGCTGTCAAGCTACTAGTGTATGATCTCTCCAGTTTCTTTTTGTAGGCACTTAGAGCAATAAGTTTTCCTCTTAGCACTGCTTTCATTGTGTCACAGAAGTTTTTGTATGGTATGTCTTTATTCTCATTAAATTCTAAAATGTCTTTAGTTTCTTTATTTCTTCCCAGAGCAAATTATCATTAAGTATAGCATTGTTCATTTTTCAGGTATATGTGGGCTTTCCACTGATTTTATCTTTATTCAAGACCAGCCTTAGTCTGTGGTGATGTGATAGGATGCATAGGATTATTTCCATCTTCTTGTATCTGTTGAGGCCTGTTTCATGACCAATTATATGGTCAGTTTTGAAGAAGGTACCATGAAGTTCTGAGAAAAAGATATATTCTTTTGTTTTTGTATGAAATATTTTATAAATATCTGCTAAATACATTTGGTTCATAACTTCTGTGAGTTTCATTGTGTCTCTGTTTAGTTTCTGGTTCCATGATCTCTCCATTGCTGAGAGTAGGGTATTAAAGTCTCCCACTATTATTGTGTGAGATACAATGTGTACTTTGAGCTTTAATAAAGTTTCTTTTATGAATGTGGCTGCCCTTGCATTTGGAGAATAGATGTTCAGAACTGAGATTTCATCTTGGTTGATATTTGCTTTTATGAATATGAAGTGTCCATGCTTATCTTTCTTGATAACTTTTGTTTGAAAGTCTGTTTTATTCCACATTAGAATAGCTACTCGAGCATGTTTCCTGGGACCATTTGCTTGGAAAATTGTTTTCCAGCCTTTTATTCTGAGGTAGTGTCTGGTTTTGTTACTCAAGTGCATTTCTTGTATGAAGCAAAATGTGGGGTACTGTTGACATATCCAGTCCATTAGTCTATGGCTTTTTATTGGGGAATTGAGTCCATTGATGTTAAGGAATACTAAGGAAAAGTGATCGTAGCTTCCTGTTTTGTTGTTGTTAGAGGTGGAGTTTTATTTGTGTGGCTATTTTCTTTTGGGTTTGTTGGAAGAACATTACTTTTTTGCTTGTTCTAGGACATAATTTCCTACCTTGTGTTGGTGGTTTCCCTCTAGTATCCTTTGTAGGTTTGGACTTGTGAGAAGATATTGTATAAATTTGGTTTTGTCATAGAATATCTTGGTTTATCCATCTATGTTAATTGAGAGTTTTGCTGATCATAGTAGCCTGACTTTGCATTTGTCTTCTCTTAGGGTCTGTATGACATCTGTCAAGAATCTTCTGGCTTTTTATAGTTCCTGGTGAAAAGTCTGGTGTAATTCTGATAGGTCTGCCTTTATATGACCATTTTCCCTTATGGCTTTTAATATACTTTCTTTGTTTGTTCTATTGGTGTTTTGATTGTTATATGACAGGAGAGATTTCTTATCTTGTCTAGTCAATTTGGAGTTTGGTAAGCTTCTCTAATGTTCATAGGCATGTCTTTTTTAGATTAGGAAAGTTTTCTTCTATAACTTTGTTGAAGATATTTACTGGCCCTTTTATTTGTGAATCTTTGCTCTCACCTATACCTATTAGTCTTATGTTTAGTCTTCTCATTGTGGTTTCCTGGATGTTTTGGTTTAGGAGTTTTTGTATTTTGTATTTCCTTTAATCGTTGTGTCAAGGCGTTTTATAGTATCTTCTGTACCTTAGATTCTGTCTCTTATCTCTTGTATTCTCTTGGTGATGCTTGCATCCATGACTCCTGATCTCTTTCCTAGGTTTTCTATCTCCTGGGTAGTCTCCCTTTGTGATTTCTTTTTTGTTTCTACTTCCATTTTTTGTGTCCTAGATGGTTTTCACCTGTTTGGCTGTGTTTTCTTGTAATTCTTTAAGGGATTTTTGTGTTTCCTCTTTAAGGGCTTGTACCTGTTTAACCTGTGTTCTCCTGTATTTCCTTCAGGGAAAATTTAGATCCTTCTTAAAGTCTTCTATCATCATTCCCAGAAGTTATTTTATATCTGAATTTTGCTTTTCTGGAGTCATGGGATATTCAGGACTTGTTATGGAGGGACAACTAGGTTATGATGATGATATGTAACCTTGATTTTCGTTGCTTATGTTCTTGTACTTGCCTTTTGCCACCTGGTTATCTCTAATGCTACCTTCACTAACTATCTCTTACTATAGAAGTCTATCCTATTATCTTGCTTGTGTCAAAACTTGTCAGAGTCCAGCTGTCTCTGTGATCCTGTGATCATGAGATCCTGGATAGCTCCTAGGAATCAGGCTGCTTCTGGGATCCTAACATCCTGGTGTGCCCAGGCTTCTGAGATCCTGTGATCTTATTATCCTATGTTCCTTGGTGTCTTAGAGCTCTGGGGAGTCCAGATTCCTCTGGATTTTGGGAAATATGGTGCAAAGCTGGTATCCTATGACCTCTCTGGGCACCGGTGCAGACTGGAAGGATCATAAAAATTCTTAAATGTCTTCATTTTCACAGAACAATGTTGCACTATGCCTGTGCACATGGCCATCCCGTCGTAGTTGCCCTCCTAATACAGTGGAATTGTGACATTGATCTCCGTGACAGTGACAACTGCACAGCATTAATTAAGGTAGACATCACCCAACAGTTTTAGTGTGACACGGATTTGATGGGAATTCGGGGAATAAAAATGATCTCAGCTAAACGCAAATGGTTAGTGAAATATGTGAAATTTTCATGTTTCCCATCTTTCCTATTTATTTCTTGATGTAATACTCATAGACTTCACAGTATGGGAATGGAGAATGTGCGTCAATTTTACTAGATCACGGTGCTGATCCAAATACCAAGGACAACCATGGGAACACGGCTCTGCACTATGCTGTTTGGTATAACAACACCTCAATGGCAGACATACTGCTGGAACACCATGCTGACATCAGTATAAGGAACGAGGTAGAGACCACACAACTTTGATTTACAGATTATTTTCACTGCATGTGCTTTAAATTACTTATTTGCATTGGGAAAACCATAATTGAACGTTTATAAGTATATTATTTGATGAGACTATGTTGTGTAATTTATAATGATCTTAAAAATGATATTTTATTTTAATAGTTAGAGGTGGATTTTAAAAACAACTTTCAGCCCTTAAGCAATCCCATTCACTTTGCATATCTGTAAGCTTGATGAAGTTAATTATAGGAGCAGGTGCAAGACTTATGATTATTGCAAAGAAAAATATCTTGTTCAGTCAGCATTGTTCATTGAACTTGCTAGCAGCTCAGTTCCTATCTCCTTGTCTGTCTGTCTGTCTGTCTGCCTGCCTGCCTGCCTGTGTGCATGTGTGCCTCTCTGCCTGTTTCTCTGTGTATCCCTGGATTTCTGAGACTATGTCTCTGCTTCCCAAATGCTGGGACTAAAGTCATGCATTATTCCACATGCAGTCAGTTAGTGGTTTTCATTGTTCTAAAATGACCACATAGACAGCTAGCAGGCTTTGTATTGATAACAGTTTCATTTTAATATCTGATTTATATTTTGCTTGGAAATAACCTTAAGTAGTAACTAAAGAAACTGGCCTAAAAAAAATTTAAGTAAATTTTTGTATCAGAGACATTGAGAATTCTTAAAGATAAGAGATTCATTGTCCTGTAGGTGGAAAAATGGCACAGATCCATTGTTCATAAGTTATCAGAGTACATGTGATGCCTGTATCATTTAGTTCACAACTTATGTCTCAGTGAACCATTTGCATGTCTGCCATGGGTTCCTAATACCATAAGTAGAATCTAAAGAGTTGCTTCCATAGCCTGGTGGGAAAGCAGTTGTTTCTGTAATGCTTTCAGTGAAGTTGTGTGTTTGCCACAAAATCACCATGTAAGGGGGATTATGCATGCCATGATATTTCTTCCATACTGGTCTTATTGTGCTCAGGATTATAACATTTTTCTAACAGATGAACATGGTGCTCACATGAGGCATGGTTTTCTGGTAAACTAAATATAGTTTGTAATATGAAGGATTAAACCCTCTCCCAGAGATGCAATTTAACTCATCCCTCAAAGGGAATACTGGGAACCTTTTCACTATGCTTTAATGTTTGGGGTATTAGAAGTAAAAACGAGGGCTCCATCCTCAAGGAGCTTTGGTTTATCAAAGAGCAATCACATGACTCAAATACCATGGAATTCCAGGGAAAAGGCCAAGCTCAGGTGACCTTTTCACCCTCAAATGAGTGTCAGGGGGACAGGATTTGTAGGCAGCTCTCAGCAGGCAGGCAGAGGCTGTGCAAAGGGAAGAGCAACAAGTACAAGAGCACTGTGGGGTGAGAAGGGCAAGGCTGTGGCTCACTGACCCTCAGGAGAAGTGAGCTCCATTAAGTCTTCCATGGGATTTTCCATTATTTTGAGAGATGAAAAGTTCTCAGTGTTATCAACTATTGTTTTTCCATAGGATGATTTTACACCATATACTCTGGCTAGATTAAGAAACAATGAAAGCCTGGCAAAGTTTTTAGTAGACAAGAGAGACCAGATACTGAAAGCTGATGAACTGAAGAGGTAAAGTTGCTAATTTTTCTGACTTTGTAATATTCTATAATGGGTACAATCAGTCATGTCTAAGGCAATAAATTGGTATGAAGAACAAATCAACATATTATTTAGGATATCAACACATAGTTTCAATAGATAGAGAAGCAATTATCCAAATTAAAAAGTGTATATACAGATCCAGCAGTAATTTTTCAATATGGGACAAAGATTTTTATTCATAATCTGATTCTATTTGTTGTTTAAATTAGCTGAAGATTTTTATTTTTTATTTTTTATTAGATATTAGATTTACATTTCAGATTTTATCCCCTTACCCCATTCCCACCACCACCCAAGAACCTCCATCCCATCCCCCTCTCCTGCTTCCATAAGGATGTGCCCTCACCTACCCACCACCTCTCACCTCCCCATACTCGAATCCCCCACCCTGACTCGGTGTTCAGTCTTCATGGGATCAAGGATCTCCTTTCCCATCTATGGTCGACAAGGCCATCATTCCCTAGATATACAGGAGTCATGGGTCCCTCCCTATGTGCTCCCAGTCTGGTGGGAAGCTGGACCCTGGGAAGCTCTGGTTGGTTGATATTTTTGGTCTCCTCATGGGGCTACAAACTCTTTCAGCTCCTTCAGTCTTCTCTCTAACTCCTCCATTGGGAACCCCTTGGTCAGATCAATGGTTAGCTGTGAGCATCTGCATCTGAATATGTCAGAATTTGTTAGACCTCTAAGGAGACAGCTATATCACGCTCCTATCACCATGCTTTTCCTGACATCCACATCAGTGTCTACATTTGGTGACTGTACATGGGATGGATACCCAGGTGGAATGGTCTCCAGATGGCCCCTCCTTCAGTTTCTGTCCCACACTTTGTGTCCATATTTGATCCCTTGAATATTTTGTTACTGTTTCTAAGTAGGACAGAGGCATACACACTTGGTCTTCCTTCTTCATGAGCTTCATGTGGTCTATGAATTGAATCTTGGATTTTTCAAGCATTTTGGGCTAATATCCACTTACCAGAGAATAAATACCATGTGTGTTCTTTTGTGATTGGGTTATCTCACTCAAGATGATATTTTCTAGTTCCATCCATTTACCTAAGAAATTCTCATAGTCATTGTTTTTAATAGCTGAGTAATACTCCATTGTGTAAATATACCATATTTTTTGTATCCATTCCTCGGTTGAAGGACATCTGGGTTCTTTCCAGCTTCTGGCCATTATAAATATGGCTGTTACAAACATAGTGGAGCTTATGACCTTGTTATATGTTGAAGCATCTTCTGGGTATATGTCCAGGAGTGGTATAGCTGGATCCTCAGGTAATGCTATGTCCAATTTTCTGAGGAACCGCCAGACTGATTTCCAGAGTTGTTGTACCAGCTTGCAATCCCACCAACAGTGGAGGAGTGTTCCTCTTTCTCCGCATCCTCACTAGCATCTACTATCACCTGAGTTTTTGATCTTAGCCATTCTGACTGGTGTGAGATGGTATCTCAGGGTTGTTTTGATTTGCATTTCCCTGATGACTAAGGATGTTGAGCATTTCTTTAGGTGCTTCTCAGCCATTCGAGTTTCCTCAGTTGATAATTCTTTGTTTACCCCATTTTTTAATAGGGTTATATGTTTTTCTGGAGTATAATTTTCTTGAGTTCTTTGTACATCTTGGATATTAGCCTTCTATCAGATGTGGGATTTGTTAAGATCTTTTCCCAATCTGTTGGTTGCCATTTTGTCTTATTGACAATGTTCTTTGCCTTACAGAAGCTTTGCAATTTTATGAGGTCCCATTTGTCAATTCTTGATCTTAGAACATAAGCCATTGGAGTTCTGTTCAGGAACTTTTCCCCTGTGCCTAGGTATTCGAGGGTCTTCCCCAACTTCTCTTCTATTAGTTTCAGTGTATCTGGTTTTAAGTGAAGGTCCTTTATCCATTTGGACTTGAACCTTGTATATGGGCATAAGAATGGATTGATTTGCATTCTTTTACATGTTGACCTCCAGTTGAACCAGCACCATTTGTTGAAAATGCTGACCTTTTTCCATTGGATGGTTTTAGGTTCTTTGTCAAAGATAAAGTGACCATAGGTGTGTGGGTTCACTTCTGGATCTTCAATTCTATTCCACTGATCTTTCTGCCTGTTCCTGTATCAATAACATGCAGTTTTTATCACTATTGCTCTCTAGTAGAGTTTGAGGTCAGGGATGGTGATTTCCTCAGAAGTTCTTTTATTGTTGAGAATAGTTTTCACTGTCCTGTTTTTTTGTTTGTTTATTTTTTTTGTTATTCCAAATGAATTTGCAAATTGCTCTTTCTATCTCTATGAAGAATTGATTTGGAATTTTGATGGGAATTGCATTAAATCTGTAGATTGCTTTTGGCAAATGGTCATATTTACTAAATTAATACTGCCAATACTGCATGGGAGATCTTTCCATTTTCTAAGATCTTCGATTTCATTCTTCAGAGATTTGAAGTTCTTGTCATACAAATATTTCACTTGCTTGGTTAAATTTACTCCAAGATATTTTATATTATTTGTAACTATTGTAAAGGGTGTCATTTTCCTAATTTCTTTCTCAGTCTCTTTAATCCCTTGAATAGAAGAAGGCTACTGATTTGTTTGAGTTGATTTTATATCCTAGCTGAAGATTTTTAATATCATAATTTATTTAAAGCATATATTTGGAACTCTATACATTAGTGTTTGATATTAAATGAACAGCATAAGAATTTTTTTTACCTAAATCTGTTATATTCATTTCCTTATTAAATGCCATATTAAATGAAAGTACATGGTTTTTCTCCTCAGTTTTCTGATTGTTTTTTTAGTTTCTTCTTTTTTTAATGTTGGGTTGAAGGCAAGTACCTAACATTCTCAACACTCATAAACTTGAGAAATGGGGATTGTCTTAAGATTTTCATCAGCCTGAATAAGTACTTGGACAGTTTATCAGGAAAACATAGAAAGCAAAGGTTTGTCTTTACACTTAATACACACACACTCACACATGCACACACACAAACAAAGAGAGAGGGTTGTGGGAGGGAGATTGAGAGAGATATCTTCTTGGTCATTGTTCATATCTTCATTGTAAATGTGAAAACCACTAAATAAACATAGGGAAACATCAGCAGGACTATGCTTCTCTGTCACACTTTTTACTATATTGTACACAATGTAGGATTCTAGTGTTTGTTAATTTATATGGACCTGAAAAGCTAGGACCTGTATGGAAAAGCTGAATGCAGGTTGTAATTTTCACTTTTTTACAACCCGAAGACTTCTCCCAGAATTAGAATAGGCAATTATTCTTTACATTTTGTATATTTTATCTTGGCAAAATTTTCAAGCCCAGCTTTAAAAAATGATAATTTTAGAAAATTATCTGCACCTTTCAGGAACTCTGTTTTGTAAAAGTTGATCTCTGAGTATAATTATTTTAAAATATGATTTTTAGAGTGAAACGTGGCAACCTGAAAATAAAAGTACACCTGAAACCTCCAACAGAAGATTCAGAACAGCTTCAGGTGATCTTGGATGGTACAAGTTTGGTAAGTCAGTTGTACTCAGAATATTATTTTTCTTTGTCAGGAAAGGTTGTATAGGAATACTTGAGGCACCATGAGAAACATCCTATGAGCAATAGCAGGCATACTCACTCTGCAGAGATACATACAAGCAAGACTCCAATGCACAGAAATGTAACAATGACTAAATTAACAATTTAAAAATGATACTTTTTAAAAATTAGATTTAGCTAATCAGTTGTGTGTTGTCATGGGACTGCCCCATTGAGTATGGAATAGTGACAACTTGCAGGACTTGGTTTTCTCCTCATACTGTTTGTGTTCCAGGGAATGTACTCCAGTTATCATGCTTGATGTCAGTTACCTGTACCCATAAAACTATCTTGTCTGTCTAAAATACATACACACATACATACATACATACATACATACATACATACAAACATATATGCATACATATGTATGTATTCTGCAAGAAGGCTAATAACTCTAAAACTCTAGTAACATTAAAATTGATGTTATCTATTATTTGTGAATCTCACATATATGGATAATTTTTTAAAGCCTATACTCCCATTCTTGACATTCAACATATCTTTGAGATCCCTTCCCAATTTCATGTCTCCTCTTTCATTTATCCATTCTATTCCTCCTAATTTTTCTACATGTTCTTGTCCATTATTAAGTATCTTGCTGACTCTGATTACTACTGGTCGTATATTTATGAATGTGGGATCATCTCCGGAATGGTGATCAGTTGTCAAATATATATATAACCTCTCTCCCGGATCTGAGTCCTGAAGCAGACACCAGCCTGGTCTGCTTCTAGGGACACCGGATCCCTCCTGACCCACCCTAGAGGGTACAAGGAACCCAGAACAGTAGGTAAGAAGACCCACTCACTGCCCTAGGCCCAGACCTGAGTGCAGGGAGTGCTCAGATTCTAGCAGAACCCCAAACCCTGCCCCTGTGGAATAGCACACCCCTTCCGCCTCTCTCCCAGATCTGAGGCCTGAAGCAGACACCCGCCCTGTCTGCTTCTGAGGGCACTGGATCCCTCCTGATCTACCCTAGAGGGTGTAAGGAACCCAGAGCAGTAGAGGATCCACTGAACCCAGAGTGGCAGAGGACCAAAGTAACTAAGAGCGGCATACAACATATCACAGGACATAATAGAAGAGCCACGACACTCAGAGCAGTGGACACATTAGCCTGAGACATCCTAGAAGAGACATTACACCCAGAATAGTGGACACCTAGCTGGACTGTTACCTAGGAGACACCATATTCTGAGTATCCAAGAGCTATCATCATACTCAGAGCAGCTAGAAAAGATCACAGAGACATTGGGACAACAAGGAGACCAGAAACAAGCAAGATAACTAGAAAGGGAAGCCTCAATCAGAGACAGAAAGTACAGGGAGCACTAGAGTTAACCAGATGGCAAAAGGCAAGTGCAAGAACGTAAGCAACAGAATCCAAAGTTACATGGAAACATCAGAACCCAGTTCCCCCACTATAGCAAGCTCTGAACACCCCATCACACCAGAAAAGCAGGATTCAGAATTAAAATCTCTTCTTGTGATGATGCTAGAGGACTTTAAGAAGGACAAAAATAACACTCTCAAAGAAATTAAGAACACAAGCAGACAGATAGAAGCCCTTAAAGAGGAAACACAAAAATCCCTCAGGGAATTGGAAGAAACAATGACCAAACAGCAGAAGGAATCAAACAAAACCTCCCAAGATTTAAAAACGCACGTAGAAACAATAAAGAAAACACAAAGGAAGACTACCCTGGTAGAAAAACTAAAAAGAGGATCAGGAGTCTTAGACACAAGTATCACCAACAGAATACAAGAGATAGAAGAGAGAATCTCATGTGCAGAAGATACCATGGAAAACATTGACATAACTGTCAAAGAAAATGCAAAATGCAAAAAGCTACTAAGCCAAAACATACAGGAGATCCAGGACACAATGAGAAGGCCAAACCTAAGGACAATAGGTATAGATGAGGTGGAAGACTCCCAACTTAAAGGGCCAGTAAATATCTTCAACAAAATTATATAGGAAAACTTTCCAAACCTACAGAAAGAGATGTCCATAAATATACAAGAAACCTACAGAACTCCAAATACTTTAGACCAGAAGAGAAATACCTCCCTTCACATAATAATCAAAACATTAAATGTACAAAACAAAGAAAAAATGCTAAAAGCGGTAAGGGAAAAAGGTAAAGTAACATATAAAGGACGACCTATAAGAATTACACCAGACTTCTCACCAGAGACTATAAAAGCCAGAAGATCCGGGATGGATATCATACAGAACCTAAGAGAACACAAATGCCAGCCCAGACTACTATACCCAACAAAACTTTCAATCAATATTGATGGAGAAACCAAAATATTCCATGATAAAATCAAATTTGCACAATATCTTTACACAAATTCAGCACTTCAAAGGATAATTGGAGGAAAACTCCAACACAAGGAGGGAAACTACAACCTAGAAAAAGCAAGAAAGTAATCTTCCAACAACCCTAAAAGAAGACCCCTACACAAACATAACTCCAACTCCAATAATAACAAAAATAAGAGGAAACAATATTCATTATTCCTTAATATCTCTTAATATCAATGGACTCAACTCTCCAATAAAAAGACATAGACTATCAGACTGGATACATAAACACAACCCAGAATTTTGCTGCATACAGGAAACACACCTCTGTGAAAAAGACAAACACTACCTCAGAGTAAAAAGATGGAATACAATCTTACAAGCAAATAGTCCCAAGAAACAAGCTCGAGTAGCTATTCTAGTATCTAATAAAATCAATTTTCAACCAATAGTAATCAAAAAAGATAAAGAAGGACACTTCATATTCATCAAAGGAAAAGTGTACTAAGAGGAGCTTGCAATTCTGAACATCTATGCTCCAAATGCAAGGGCAACCACATACATAAAAGAAACTTTAATAAAACTTAAAGCATACATTACACCCCACTCAATAATAGTGGGAGATTTCAACACCCCACTCTCAGCTATGGACAGATCATGGAAACAGAAACTAAATCGAGACACAATGAAATTAACAGAAGTTATGAACCAATTGGACTTAACTGACATTTATAGAACATTTCATCCTAAAACAAAAGAATATACCTTTTTCTCAGCACCTCATGGTACCTTCTCCAAATAGACCATATAATTGGTCACAAAACAAGCCTCAACAGATACAAAAAGACTGAAATAATACCTTGTACACTATCAGACCACCATGGATTAAGACTCGTCTTTGACATGGACAAAAACAACGGAAAGCCCACATACACATGGAAACTGAACAATGCTCTACTCAATGATAACTTGGTCAAGGAAGAAATAAAGAAAGAAATTAAAGACTTTTTAGATTTAAATGAAAATGAGAACACTTCATATCAAAATTTGTGGGACTCCCTGAAAGCAGTACTGAGAGGAAAAATCATAGCTCTAAGTGCCCACAAAAAGAAAAATGGAAAGAGTGTACATTAACAACTTGACAGCACACCTGAAAGGGTTAGAACAAAAAGAAGCTAATATACCCAAGAGGAGTAGACAGCAGGAAATAATCAAACTCAGGGCTGTAATTAACCAAGTTGAAACAGAAAGAACTATACAAAATATCAACAAAACCAGGAGCTGGTTCTTTGAGAAAATCAACAAGATAGACAAACCCTTAGCCAGACTAACCAAAGGGTGCAGAGACAGTACTCAAATCAATAAAATTAGAACTGAAAAGGAGACATTTCAACAGAAACAGAGTAAATTAAAAAAAATGTTAGATCCTACTACAAAGGCCTATACTCAACAAAATTGGAAAATCTGGATGAAATGGACAGCTTTCTAGATAGATACCAGGTACCAAAGTTAAACGAGGAGCAGATAAACCATCTAATCAGTCCTATAACCCCTAAAGAAATAGAAGCAGTCATCAAAAATCTCCCCACCAAAAAAGTCCGAGTCCAGATGGTTTTAATGTAGAATTCTACCAGACCTTCCAGGAAGACCTAATACCAATTCTCTTCAAACTATTCCACAGAATAGAAACAGAAGGAACAATACTCAATTCGTTGTATGAAGCTATAATTACGCTCATACCAAAGCCTCACAAAGACCCAACAAAGAAAGAGGACTACAGACCAATCTTTCTTATGAATATTGATGCAAAAATACTCAATAAAATTCTCGCAAACCGAATCCAAGAACACATCAAAGCAATCATCCATCATGATCAAGTAGGCTTTATCCCAGGAATGCAGGGTTGGTTCAATATTCGAAAATCCATCAATGTAATCCACTACATAAATAAACTCAAAGAAAAAAATCACATGATCATCTCCCTGGATGCTGAGAAAGCATTTGACAAAACTCGACATCCCTTCATGTTAAAAGTCATAGAAAGAGCAGGAATTCAATGTCCATACCTAAACATAGTAAAAGCAATATACAGCAAGCCAGTAGCCAACATCAAAGTAAATGGAGAAAAACTTGAAGCAATCCCACTAAGATCAGGGACTAGACAAGGCTGTCCACTCTCACCCTACCTATTCAATATAGTACTTGAAGTCTCAGCTAGAGTGATTAGACAACAAAAGGAAGTCAAAGGGATACAAATAGGAAAAGAAGAAGTCAAAATTTCACTATTTGCAGATGATATGATAGTATACTTAAGTGACCCAAAAATTTCCATCAGAGAACTCCTAAACCTGATAAACAACTTCAATAAAGTGGCTGGATATAAAATCAACTCAAACAAATCAGTAGCCTTCCTATACTCAAATAAGAAAGAGGCTGAGAAAGTCTCTGAAGAAAGAAGTAGAAGAAGACCTCAGAAGATGGAAAGATCTCCCATGCTCATGGATTGGCAGTATTAATTTAGTTAAAATGGCCATCTTGCCAAAAGCAATCTATAGATTCAATGCAATCCCCATCAAAATTCCAAATCAATTCTTCATAGAGATAGAAAGAGCAATTTGCAAATTTATTTGGAACAACAAAAAACCCGGGATAGCGAGAACTGTTCTCAAGGACAAGAGAACTTCGGGGGGAATCACCATCCCTGACCTCAAACTGTACTACAGGGCAATAGTAATAAAAACTGCATGGTATTTGTACAGATACAGGCAGGAGGATCAATGGAATAGAATTGAAGACCCAGAAATGAGCCCACATACCTATGGTCAGTTGATCTTTGACAAAGGAGCTAAAACCATCCAGTGGGAAAAAGACAGCATTTTTAGCAAATGGTGCTGGTTCAACTGGAGGTCTACATGTAAAAAAATGCAAATCGATCCATGCTTATGTCCTTGTACAAAGCTCAAATCCAAGTGGATAAAAGTTCTTCACTTAAAACCAGATACACTGAAACTAATAGAAGAGAAGTCGGGGAAGACCCTCGAATACCTAGGCACAGGGGAAAAGTTTCTGAACAGAACTCCAATGGCTTATGCTCTAAGATCAAGAATTGACAAATGGGACCTCATAAAATTGCAAAGCTTCTGTAAGGCAAAGAACATTGTCAATAAGACAAAACGGCAACCAACAGATTGGGAAAAGATCTTAACCAATCCCACATCCGATAGAGGGCTAATATCCAAGATTTACAGAGAACTCAAGAAATTATACTTCAGAAAACCATATAACCCTATTAAAAAATGGGGAACAGAGCTAAACAAAGAATTCTCAACAGAGGAAGCTTGAATGACTGGGAAGCACCTTAAGAAATGCTCAACATCCTTGGTCATCAGGGAAATGCAAATCAAAACAACCCTGAGATACCACCTCACACCAGTCAGAATGGCTAAGATCAAAAACTCAGGTGATAGTAGATGCTGGCGATGTGGAGAAAGAGGAACACTCCTCCACTGTTGGTGGGATTGCAAGCTGGTACAACCACTCTGGAAATCAATCTGGTGGTTCCTCAGAAAACTGGACATAGCATTACCTGAGGATCCAGCTATACCACTCCTGGGCATAAACCCAAAAGATGCTCCAACATATAACAAGGATATATGATCCACTATGTTCGTAGCAGCCTTATTTATAATAGCCAGAAGCTGGAAAGAACCAAGATGTCCCTCAATGAAAGAATGGATACAAAAAATGTGGTACATCTACACAATGGAGTAATACTCACCTATTAAAAATAATGGATTCGAGAAATTTATAGTTAAATGGATGGATCTAGAAATTACCATCCTGAGTGAGTTAACCCAATCACAAAAAAACACACATGGTATTTACTCACTGTTAAGTGGATGTTAGCCCAAAAACTTAGAATAGCGAAGACTCAACCCACAGAAAACGTGAAGCTCATGAAGAAGGAAGACCAAGAGGGGATGCCTCAGTTCTACTTAGAACCAGTAACAAAAATACTCAAGGGAGCAATTATGGAAAGAAAACATGGGACAGAAACTGAAGGAGGAGCCATCAGGGGACCATTCCACCTGGACATCCATCCCATGTACTGTCACCTAAGCTAGACGTTGATGTAGAAGACTGGAAATGCATGCTGTCAAGAACATATTATAGCTGTCTTCTTAGAGATCTGCCAGAGACTGACACATTCAGAAGACGATGCTCACAGCTAACCACTGATATGATCAAGGGTTTCCCAAGGGAGAACTTAGAAGACTGAGGGAGCAGAAAGGGTTTGTGACCCCAAGAGGAAAGCAACAATACCAAACAATCCAGAGCCCCCCCAGGGTCTGAACCACCGGACCGGGAGCACATAGGGAGGGACCTATGACTCTAGTGGTATATGTAGGGGAGAACGGCCTTGTTGGGCATGGGTGGGAGAGGAGATTCTTGGTCCCATGAAAAACCAACACAGAATGGGGGGAGTGTGAGGGTGAGGAGGGGGTAGTGTGAGGTGGGGGTGGGTGTGGGCACAGCCTCATAGCTGGGATATAAGGAGGGGGGATGGGATAAAGGGTTCCTGGGTGGTGGGGGAAATGGGATAAGAGGATAAAAATTGAAATGTAAATATTATAACCAACTACATAAAAGGGGAGAATAAAGTTGCTAGAACCAACATCTTTAAAAAGAAAATGTCAGCCCTCTAGGAAAAAAATTTTTTTTTCTTGATACTAAAACTTGTCCAGAGAATTGTATGTTGCACAATGCACAGCCTTAGTGTATCTACTCGTCAAGCAAAACGAGCGGACCTATTCAAACCTCCAGTGTCTGGAAGTTCCATCTGGTTGAAGTGAGGACACAGCATTGGAGGCTTATCAATTTGCTCTTCCCCCCTCCCCTCTTCTGATGTCTCGATGCCCGTAATCAGCTTGAAGAAGTTAAAGAAGAGTCAGCGCCCCTGTTCCCCGGGTTTGGGGACTAAGGTGGTTAATATGGGGCTGTCTCTCTGGGGAATAGCAGTGACTTTGTTGGAACAGGGAGGATATGCTAGGATTTATGGCATAGCCATAACCTATTGGTAGAAATCTGTATAATTTAGTATAAGTTGTAATTTCTTAAATGGTACAAAATTGACTTGGATTTAAAATTTAAGGCTTTCATTGGTATAAGCTTCTCATTGATATGAAAGTGAAATGAATATAGATACTCTCATGGGCATTGTGCCTGTATAACACATTTAGAAATACAAGACTTATACCCAGTCCTTCTTTAACTTTTTTAACTGACTTGGGGTGGTTAGCCTGTGAGTTAAGAGACTATAGCAAATTCATGACTTTGAGTTTATTGTTAGGGTGTTTTCTATATTTTATTTAGAAATAGCTGAGAGGAGATAACAAACAACAGTCCAGGTTACCTTACATGGATAGTTGAATTTCAAAACTTCAGAAATCCATAGAATTGACGTCACAAATATTTCTATATTAATGTTCATCTTGATTAGAGACCTGTCTGCTCCTGACAGCTTCCTGTCTTGGATTCTAAGAAGAAATTGAGCATCCTTGGAGTTACTCCTGTTGTGGTGAGACAGCCACCAGGCAAGAATTGCCTCTCTCCATCTACAGAAAGGACACACTTGCAGAATAGTCGACTGATTATATCTGCCTAGACAGAGTAACCAGCCCTTAATAATTCTGCAGCACTAAAGTCTGTCAGATGAGTTTGGGCCAGAAGGCTGAAGATTTGATGCTCCAACGTTCGGTAGTATAGGGGTTGTCCAGGTGTTCAGTGGTCTCTATAAATTGGCTAAGTTTTAGAAGCTATGCTTAGTGCTTCCCATAAATTCAGTTAATTTAGTCATTCTGGATTTCTGACGGCATTGAAGACCTATAGACTCATAGCCAATCCAGGCTATTTACCTTGAGAGAAAAGACCTGAGCGGAGGGTTCTCAGCTGACATTCATTCTAAAGCCAAGAAAAAGCTAGGTTCAAAACTAAGTGTTCTAGTCAAGAGAGACGGCAGAGGTTCTGGCTAGTCAACAAAAGGATAGACTGGGTATTAAGACTATCTTGTACCTCACTGGTACAAATAGGAATAATTATGCTCTAATTGTATTCTGAGAGAAAAGCTTTATTTTAACAGGAAGGGTAATATGTAGGAGGAGCTAAGGGGAAAGGAGCACCGAGAGGAAAAGATGGAGTAAGGAGAGGAGAAGATGAAGTAGATGAGAAGCTCGGTAGTTAGAGAGAAAAAGAGAGAGAAAAAGAGAGGGGGCATGGAGGCAGAAGTTCACCTGTCTCCGCTAGTCAAAGATAGTTTGCATAGCTAGGTTGGGTATTAGGTTACACTTCTGATTGAGGGTTACCATACTTACAAAGCCCTTGATTAACATTTAAAAAATTGTATAAAAGTCAAATGGAAAAGAGGGGGCACAGGATAGGGGTATTCAGGGGAAGGGAAATGGAAAAAGGGATTGGCATCTGAAATGTAAATAAAATATCCAATAGAAAAAAAGGCCAGTAAATATATTCAAAGTAATTATAAAGGAAAACTTCCCTAAAAAAAGAATGAGGTGTTCATGAATATAAAAGAAGCCTACAGAACTAGAAATAGACTAAACCAGAAAAGAAATTACTCCTGTCACATAATAATAAAAATACCAAATGTACAAAACAAAGAAAAAATACTAAAAGCAGTAAGGGGGAAACCTCATTGTAGAAACCAGTTTTCTTTTTGTACACCAAAAAGAATGAAATTACAAAAATTCCATTTGCAGTAGCATCAAATATAGCATTTTTTTCATAAAATGGTATGTTAGTTTTAACATTAAAAATGATGCAAAGGTTAAATTACTTATTAAAAAAGAAACTTAATTAGATTACATATAATGTCTTATCTTCAAATTTACTGTTCAAAATCTAAGAAGGAAGAGACTCTGATAATGGCCTGTAGACCAATGGGAAAAAATTGAGAGCACAGAAAATTAAACCTGATTTTTGGTCAGTTGGCACTTACAGAAGTACCAAGGCAATTTGGCAAAGCTGGGTAAGGTGCAAAGACCACACTTATATATTGCACTTATATATTGTACACACACACACACACACACACACACACACACACACACACACACACATATATATATATATATATATATATATATATATATATATATATTATTATACTTACAGATTGTAAATATTTACATCACTCCATCCATAAAATTTAGCTCGTGGATGTAAATTTGAGAGCTAGAATAGTGAAACTTGAAGTTGTGAAAAAAGAAAATTTTTATGATTTTGTGTCAGAAAAAGTCCTTAGATGTGCCACTGAACCTTGATTTTCAAATGAATAGCCTAGTAGTGTTTGGACTGGCAAGCTAAGCTCACTGGTGTGATAGTGGCATAAATGACCTGGATTTAATACTCACTCTAAAAGATGGAATCCATTTCTGATATTGTTAACTAGGCCAAAACATTCTGACTGCCATGGTCATAGATATAGGGGAGACCTAATACTATTATTTTTCAGTAAGATCATTTTACTAAATTTTCCCTTAAGTTCCAATCTTTATACTCATAGATTAGTGTATCTCTCAGCCCTCAGAGAAGGAATTTCCTTTTGCAGATGGGGATTAATACAGAGAACCATAGCTATTGAGTATTTACAATCAATACCATTCATTTTCCTCCCAAGATTTTGGTATTACTGAGTAGAGGACAGATGGACTGTAAGCAGTAGATAGTAGACATCTACAGTAGGGTTTTAATTTTATTTCATTTTTATTTTTTATTGGACATTTTATTTTCATTTTGGATATGATCCTCTTTCCCTATCACCCCCTGGCCCAGGAACACCCTATCACATTCACCTTCTTCCTGCTTCTATGAGGATGTGCCCTCACCCACTCTTCCACTCCCACATCCCCACCCACGAATTCCCCCACACTTGGGCATCCAGGCTTCACTGGACCAAGGACTTCCACTCCATGTCTTTCAAAGCCAGCTTCCCCTACATACACAATTGGAGCCATGGGTTCCTTACTATGTGCTCCCAGCCTGGTGATTTAGACCCTGGGAGCTCTGGTTGGTTGGTATTGTTGCTTTCCCCATGGGGTAGTAAACTCTTTCAGCTCCCTCAGTCTTCTCTCTCACTCCTCCTTGGGGAACCCCATGATCAGTTCAATGGTTAGCTGTGAGCATCTGTCTTTGTATATATTAGGCTTTGACAGACTTCTAAGGAGACAGCTGTCTCAGGCTTTTGTCAGCATGCACTTCCTGGCATCCACATCAGTGTCTGTGTTTGGTGACTGCACAAAGGATGGATACCCAGATGGACTAGTCTCTGAAGGCCCCTCCTTCAGTTTCTGTCCCAAGCTTTGTCTCCATATTTGCTCGCATGAGTACTTTGTTACTCCTTCTAAAAAGGACCAAAGCACCCACACTTTGGTCTTTTTTGTTCAATGGCTTCATATGGTCTGTGAGTTGTATCTTGGATATTGCGAGCTTTGGGAATAATAACCAATAATCAGTTAGTACATACCATGTGTGTTCTTTCATGATTGGGTTACCTCACTCAGGATGATATTTTCTAGTTTAATCCATTGGCCTAAGAATTTCTCAAATTAATTGTTTTTAATATCTGAGAAATATTCTGATGTGTAAATGTATCATATTTTCTGCATCTATCCCTCTGTTGAAAGCATCTGGGTTCTTTCCAGTTTCTTGCTATTATAAATAAGGCTGCTATAAACACAGTGGAGCATATGTCCTTGTTATATGTTGAAGCATCTTCTGGGTGTACACCAAGGAGTAGTATAGCTGGATACTGAGGTAATGCTATGTTCAGTTTTCTGAGGACCCACCAAACTGTTTCCCGGAGTGGTTGTATGAGCTTGCAATCCCACCAACAATGGAGAAGTGTTCCTGTTTCTCCACATCCTCACCAGAACCTGCTATAACCTGTGTTTTTATTCTTAGCCATTCTAACTGGTGTGAGATGGGATCTCAGGGGTTTTTTTTATTTGCTTTTCACTGATGACTAAGGATGCTGAACACTTCTTTAGGTGCTTCTCTGCCAGTCCACTTTCCTCCCTTTATAATTCATTGTTTAGTTGTGTACCCCATTTTTAATAGGGTTATTATTTTTTCTCAAGTCTAATCTCTTGAGTTCTAATATTTACATTTTGGATATTAGCCCTTTATTGTTGTAGGATTGATTGGTAATGATCTTTTCCCAATCTGTTGGTTGCCATGTTGTCCAACTGATATTGTCCTTTTCCTTACAGAAATTTTGCAATTTTATGAGGTCCCATTTGTCAATTCTTGATCTTAGAGCATAAGTCATTGGTGTTTTGTTCAGGAACTTTTCCCCTGTGCCTAGGTATTTGAGGGTCTTCCCACTTTCTCTTCTATTAGTTTCAGTGTATCTGGTTTTATGTGAAGGTCCTTTATCCACTTGGACTTGAGCTTTGTACAAGGAGATAAGAATGGATCAATTTTAATTATTTTACATGCTGACCTCTAGTTGAACCAACACCATTTGTTGAAAATATTTTCCTTTTTCCACTGGATGGTTTTAGCTCCTTTGTCAAAGATCAATTGACCATAGGTGTGTGGGTTCATTTCTAGATCTTCAGTTCTATTCCATTGATCTTCCTGCCTGTCTCTGTACCAATACCATGCAGCTTTTTTTTTATCACTATTGCTCTGTAGTACTTTTTGAGGTCAGAGATGGTGATTCCCCGAGATGTTTTTTTATTGTTGAGAATAGTTCTCTCTATCTTGGGTTTTTTGTTATTCCAAATGAATTAGCAAATTGCTCTTTCTATCTCTATGAAGAATTGATTAGGAATCTTGATGGAGATTGCATTGAGCCTGTAGATTGCTTTTGGTAAGATCGCCATTTTAACCAAATTAATCCTTCCAAACCAGGAGCATGGGAGATCTTTCCATCTTCTGAGATCTTCTTTGATTTCTTTCTTCGGAGACTTGAAGTTCTTATCATACAGATCTTTCACTTGCTTGGTTAGATTCACTCACTCCAAGATACTTAATATTATTTGTGACTATTGTGAAGGGTGTCATTTTCCTAATTTCTTTTTCAGCCTGCTTATCCTTTGAGGAGAGGAAGGCTACTGATTTGTTTGAGTTGATTTTACATCCAGCCACTTTGCTGAAGTTGTTTACCAGGTTTAGAAGTTCTCTGTTGGACATTTTAGGGTCACATAATTGTACTATCATATCATCTGCAAATAGTGAAATTTTGACTTCTTTCTTTTCTATTTGTATCTCTTTGACTTACTTTTGTTGTCTAATTGCTCTGGCTAGGACTTCCAGTACTATATTGAATAGATAGGGAGAGAGTGAGCAGCCTTGTCTAGTGCCTGATTTTAGTGGGATTGCTTCAAGTTTCTCTCAAGTTTGATGTTGGCTACTGCCTTGCTGTATATTGCTTTTACTATGTTTAGGTATGGGCCTTGAATTCCTGCTCTTTCTAAGACTTTTACCATGAAGGGATGTTGAATTTTTCCACATGTTTTCTGAGCAGGAAAAGTAAGATGATGATCATGTGGTTTTTTTCTTTGAGTTTGTTTATATAGTGGATTATGTTGATGGATTTCCTAATATTGAACCATCCCTGCTTTCCTGGGATAAAGCCTACTTGATCATGATGGATGATTGTTTTGATGTGCTTTTGGATTGAGTTTGCAGGAATTTTATTGAGTATTTTTGCTTCAATATTCATTAGGGAAATTGTTCTGAAGTTTTCTTTCTTTGTTCTGTCTTTGTGTGGTTTAGGTATGAGTGTAATTGTGACTTCATAGAAAAAATTGGGTAGTGTTTCTTCTGTTTCTATTTTGTGGAATAGTTTGAAGAGAATTGGTATTAGGTCTTCCTTGAAGGTCTGATAGAATTTTGCCCTAAAACCATCTGATCCTGTGCTCTTTTTGGTGGGGCGACTTTTGATGACTGTTGCTATTTCTTTAGAGGTTATGGGACTGTTTAGATGATGTATCTGCTCCCGATTTAACTTTGGTACCTGATATCTGTCTACAAAATTGTCCATTTTGTCCAGATATTCCAGTTTTGTTGAGTATAGGCTTTTGTAGTAGGATCTGGTAGTTCTTTAAATATTTTCAGTCTCTGTTGTTATGTCTCCCTTCGTTTTGGGGGGTGGTGTTTTTGAGTCAGTGTTTCTCTGTGTAGCCCTGGCTGTCCCAGAACTCATTCTGTATACCAGGCTGGCCTTGAACTCAGAAATCTGCCTGCCTGTGCCTCCCAAGTACTGGGATTAAAGGCATGAGCCACCTCTTCCCGGCATGTTTCCCGTTTCAGTTCTGATTTTATTACTTTGGATACTGTTTCTGTGCCCACTGGTTAATCTGGCTAAGAGTTTATCTATCTTGTTGATTTTCTCATAGAACCAGCTCTTGGTTGTTTTTTTTTTTTTTTTTTTTTGTCTTTGTAAGGTCCTTTTTGTTTCTACTTGGCTGATTTCAGCCCTTATTTTGATTATTTTCTGCCATCTACTTTTCTTGGGAGTATTTGCTTCTTTTTGTTCTAGAGCTTTCAGGTGTGCTGTCAAGTTGTTAGTGTATGTTCTCTCCAGTTTCTTTTTGTAGGCACTTAGAGCTATGAGTTTTCCTCTTAGCACTGCTTTCATTGTGTCCCACAAGTTTTGGTATGCTGTGTCCTCATTTTTCTTAAATTCTAAAAAGTCTTTAATTTCTTTCTTTATTTCTTCTTTGACCAAGTCATCATTGAGTAGAACATAATTTAATTTCCAAGTATATTTGGGCATTTCATTGTTTTTGTAATTATTAAAGACAAGTCTTAGTTCATTATGATCTGATAGGATGCAAGGGATTATTTCAATCTTTTTGTTTAGGCTCATTTTGTTGACAGTTATATGGTTTATTTTGTAGAAGGTAGCATGAGGTGCTGAGATAAAGGTTCATTTTTTGTTGTTTTAGGATGAAATGTTCTATAGATATCTGTTAAATCCATTTGGTTCATTGCTTCTGTTAATTTCACTGTCTCTCTTTAGTTTCTGTTTCCATGATCTGTCCATTGCTGAGATTGTGGTGTTGAAATCTCCCACTATTGTTGTGTGAGGTGCAATGTGTGATTTGAACTTTAGTAAAGTTTCTTTTTTTGCATGTGGTTGGTTTCTGCTGGTTGGTTTCTCCCTCAGGATGAAAGACTGGCTCGCCAGCTGGTGGAGCTAGGCTACCGAGGGACAGGAGAAATCGTGAAAAGGGAAGACTTCGAAGCCAGAAAGGCAGCTATTGATATCGCCAGACAGGCTGAAAGAACACAGAAAAAGTAAGTGTCTACGTTCCACTTCCAGATGTTACATTCTAAGGTGTCTGTAAAAATACAACCTTTCTTGATTATGACAGCCTGGAAGTTCTGCTTGGAGCAGTAAGGCCTGAGACGCCCTAACCTTGAGCCGACAGTCAAGAAGCAACGGAACTGTCGTATGCTTGCAGTAATGCTTTGTGGGAGGAGTTGGACCTACTAATTTGAGAAATATAAATTCCAAAATATGACCATTATGTCAATAAAGTCATGTTATAAAGTAACTCCCTGGGACCAGTTTTATGCATTTACACACGAAAAAGTATGTGACATTTGCCTTAGAAGTCTTTGTCCTTTTGAGGCATATAAACCTTGGTTATAAAGGTTTATATATATATATATAAACATTGCTTATATTCTTGAACTTCTCAAACACTAATTCATGTAAAGACAGTAACTGTCACTGGCTTTTGTTAATGTGACTACTATAGGTAACATAAAGTTTGCATTGAATAACGTGTATTAAGATGGGTAATTAGGAACCAGGGAGATAGCTCATTAGGTCAAGTGCTTGCTGTAAAAACATGAAGACTTGAGTTAGATCCTCAGAACTTATACGAACAATATGCCATGTGCTGTGCCCATGTAATACCAGTGTTGGGCCGACGGAGACAGGCCCGATCCCCGAGACTTACTGCCTAGTCAGCTTATCCTAATTCCCGAGTCCTAAGCCCATGAGAAACCCAGTCTCACAGAACCAGGTGTGAGCAACTGAAGAACAACATGTAAACTTGCCCTCTGGCATCCACGTGCATATGTCCATATGTGCATGTGCACCTGTATACACATGAGTGCACACTTCTACACACACACACACATATATATACATACATACAAACACACACACACATATATACATACACAAACACTCATATATACATACATACACACATATACATACATACACACACACATATATTCATATATATATATATATTCAAAGATAGGTAATGGGAAAACATTCTTCTAGGCTGAACTGTACAAAACTGGTAAGACAGTTTAAAGGAGTTGGTAAAACAACTGTATTTAATTTTAAAAAGTCCTTAAATTTTAAGTGTTGGAGATGATAACTACTTAGAAAACACTGAATTGTTCTTAGATGCAATCTTTTAAAAACACCTACTCATTATCATTAGAAAATTTTCATATGTTCAGAGATAATTGATTGGACCAGGAAGTGAATGGGTTCTAGGAAAGTATACTTTTAGAAGATCATTCTAGTGGTTATTGTGTTTCTGAACCACCTAATCCTATATTTTAACGCGTGAATATTCAGCAGTATATGCTTTCTATTGTGTCCATAATGCATGACCTCAAGAGGCGTAATAGTAGAGGTACGCATAATGCCTCCCATCAGTGTGACAGTCCTTGCAGTATTTCACAGGACTGGAACCTGCTATTGCTTAAACTGAATACTTGCCTAGACCAGGTTCTTAGGCAGAGGGCCAGTCAGTAGGCTCATAACTTGCAATTTTTTGGATTACGGTCCTCATTTCTTTATCATTTGTCATCAGGAATGGGTGTTTGCTCCAAGAGGTAGTCCGTATTCCTTTTCTTTTGTTCTCTTCCTTGCAATCGTGGCTTGCCCTTTCAATCTTCCTACTCTCTACTGTGAGATCTTCTCTGATCTGACAGGAAAAGTTCTCTCCTTTAGTGACTGTGATGACACTACTGTGATGACAATAGGCCTAGCTAGATGACCCAGACTTATCAATAGTAGGCCTAACTAGATGATCCAGGACTTTCTTCAGGTTTCAGAGTGTAACCTGCATCATATTATGTAAGGTCCGTTTTGGTCTGTGAGGTAACAGATTCCTAGCAATAGGAATGGTCATCCTTGAAGGAAACTTCTACCATTACAGGAAATTCATACAAGCTCAGTGACTTACACACAATTGGCCACTTCAGCCTTCAGCCTTATAATTTGTAACTATGCAAGTTTTATATGTAGGGTTGTGTATGTCTTATAGAAGACAGCAGAGAGACGGACAGAGATATAGAGAATTAATTTACATTCATATGTCCTTTTATAAGATATATAAACTATTTAATTTTTTTTTTTTTTTGGTTTTTCAAGACAGGGTTTCTCTGTGTAGCCCTGGCTGTCCTGGCACTCACTCTGTAGACCATGCTGGCCTTGAACTCAGAAATCCGCCTACCTCTGCCTCCCAAGTGCTGGGATTAAAGGCGTGCGCCACCACCGCCCAGCTTTTCTTTTTCTTTTTCTTTTTCTTTTTTTTTTTTTTGGATATAAACTATTTCATATTGAGAAGTGTTGGTCATGTTTAAAGTTTAAATTTTGTCCACGTCATATGTCCATTTTGTGACCGACCATCAAAGTAGATTTTTTCTATGTGACGGTCTCTTTAACTGTCTGGAGCTGGAAGTCATCAGGGCACTCAAGTGCCAGTCTGGGAACGGGGAGGCCAGTCCCCACCCAGAGCTTCTAGGACAGGAAGGTCCTTTCATCTGCCATCTCTTCTGGTTGTCTTTGTCATGGATGTGTCCCATATGTTGCTTCCTGTCCCACGTGTTGCTCTTTTCCCTGCAAAATCTACTTTAGTGTTGTTGACAGCATCAGCATAGCCAGCAGAGGGAGGCAGAGAGCCAAGAATATTTGCTTTCGATAACTTGGACATACACTAGAGGTTCTGGTTGTCTACAAACGGTACCAAGTTAGAAACCAGATACAGTGTGCTCACCACGTCTCTACCCTGCAGATGAGATGCTCCGGAATGTCACAGTTCTTCTGGTTTAGCAATCGCAGAGTGGCCATGTGTAGATAGATGTGTTGGAATATTTCATTTATAATAGTTCTTCACAGGAAAAAAGAAGCTGGAGGGATAGAAGTTAAATAAAACGGGAAGGGATATTCTTGTGAGGGGAGTCACAGAAGAAGGAAAAATTTGAAAAAGAATTTTGAATGTTTAATCATGTGCAAATATTCATAGATAGCCACGTGCATTAGGCACTATGCCAGGTTCTGGGACTACAGTAGAGTCCAAAGCTTGCTTACTACTCTCGAGGAGTTTGAAGGCTGGATGAATAAAATTAAATCATTGGTTGGAAAGGAAAATGGAAAACAGCTTGGCAATTTTTCAAAAAAAATTAAATGGATTCTTACCATATGGCCCAGCAATTTTACTCCTAAGATTATTCCCAAGGGAGCTGAAAACATGAGCAGGTAAGTATTCATACAAGGATGCTGAAAGCTGTGTTACTCATGGTCGCTTCAAAGGAGGGGGGGCGCAATCCAAATGCCTAATAACTGATAAACGGCTAAAAATGTGGTATAGAAGTGTAATTGGGCATCATTCAGCTATAAAAGTGTAATGTGTTTTTCTGTGCTCCAGCTCAGAGAAACCATGAGATCAAAGTTGTTAATGAAAGCATATGCACACAGAAGCCCACTGTGCTCTGAGCAAGGTGGCCTCACAGACTCGGGCATTTGGATATTGGTTCCCAGGTGGGGGCACTCTATGTGGAGGCTTAGGAATTGTGGCCTTGTTGGAGGAAATATGGCACTGGGAGTGGGTTCCAACACTGTCATGGGATATGCCCATGTCCTCTCATATCTATTATTATTGTTGTTTTTATTCTTGTTATTATTATTGTCACACATGTCTACCCTCTCACACTGTCGCTGTCTTCATAAACACTGAAGAAGTCTGGGTGTGGAGGCATATACTTGTAGTTCTAGCTATGCAGAAGACAGAGGCAGAAGGGTAGCTTGATCCCACAAGCTTGACAATAACCTGAGCAGTATAATGTGACCCAGTCTCAACACCAAAGTACTAGAACCAGCGACCTAGCTCAGCAAGGTCACTTACCACCGAGACTGATTACATGATATGATCCGTAAAGACCCACATGGCAGAATGGGGAACTGACTCCTGTAAGTTATCTTCTAACCTCCATACAAGGGCCCTGGCATGTACCCCTCCACTACACTGTAAACACATAAAATGTAATAGGAATTAGCCTTCCCCTTCCCCAGTACTGGAGAAGCTATCCTCCTGAGACAGACAGAAATAATGGTTACCTTTCTCTTAGCTGTTGGGCCCCATTTTGGCCCTGGTTTGGGCCTTGAGGACAAACCCGAGCCTGTCTCGAGTTTCTGTGGCCTTGTGGGAGAGCGTTAAGCCTGTCTCTTGTTTTGAGACCTATCTCAGTCATTTCAGACCTATAACAGTCATTTAACACTGTTAATTTAGACTCTTGGGAAGTAAGACTCCCACCATATCTCTAGTTTACTTTCTGTGTCATGATTGCTGTTCAGAACAGGAGCCCTCAGCTCAGTGCTCCTGCCTGTAGACCTCAGGTCTGCCATCATGGACTCTCACTGTCTGAATCTGTAAGACCAAATAAACACTTGCCTTGGTCATAGTGTTTTATCACAGCAATAGAAAAGCAACAAATACAAACCATAAATTGTATAATTTAACTTACGGAAGATGCCCAGAATAGGTGAATCCACGGGACAAGTAAACTCATAGTTGTCAAAGGACTGGATGAAGGATTACAGATGGCTGCTAACGTAAGTGAGGTACCTTTTGTGAGGGATAAAATATGCAAATAGGAATGACAATATTTGCAGTATTTTTAAAATACATTCAAAGCTACTGAGTCATGCGCACACAAACTGAAAACCTATATAGTATCATTTAATTTTATGTGTATGAATGTTTCTGCCTACATGTATACCCGTGTACTGTGTGCATGCCTGGTACTCATGGAGGCCAGGAAAAGGTGTTAGGTCCCCTGTAACAAATTACAGATTGTTATAAACCTTCCTATGGATGCTGGGAAGGTACCTAGTGCTTTTAACCACCGATCTATCTCTCTAGGACACTTACCACACATATTTATATCAATAAACAGGTAATTAGGAAACTACCATATGACCCAGTCTATCACCTCTGGGCATATAACCAAAGATTTTATTATGCCACAGAAGCACCTGCATATCCACATCACGATAGGTAGGGAATGGAATCAGCATAGCTGTCCACTAAATACGAATGGGAAATAAAAGCATGGTACAGATGTGCAGTGGAATTCTGTTCATGTGTAAGGAAAAGTGAAATCGAAATTTCAGATGAACGGATGAAACTGGAAAAATGATAATACAGAGAGAGTAAGGCAGTTCCAGAAGGACCCACTACACGAGGGGTCCTAACTCCCTCTTTAGTTCTCTTGACTTAACTCCAGGTGTTCCTGGAAGCTGTGAAACTGGAAAGGGGACAGAACTATCTTCAAGAAGGGTAGACAGTGGAGCACAGGTGAAAGAAATGTGGAGAAGGAACTGTGGTGGTTGAAAGCTTTAAGCAGGGAAGGCATGAGAGAGTGGGGGATGAGAGTATGGGAAGGAGTCACCAAAACCAAGAGGGAATGGAGGTCTCACATTACATCCCTTACATTGCTCCTCCACAGAACACAAGAGATGTGGAAATGAGTTGTCCCACTTGGCCAGAGAACGCTGATCTAGAAACAGTGGGTTACTAGGCAATTCTCTGTCCCAGGTGTGAGATACCTTCACAGGAGTTGGTCAGGGAGCCAGAGGCCCCAAAGAAGCTCTTTTCCCATGTTATTGAGACAAAGTCTTAGTACATTGCCCAGACTGGACTCTTGTGCAGTAGAAATTATTCAATCCCAACTTGAGGTTTCTGCTCCGCCGTTACACCATATAGTTCTCAGATAAAAAACAGACTCAACCTTTATATTTACAATAAGCCCTAATCAGCACAAGAGCTGGGCAGATACGACTTTTTATGTTGTTGAGTTCTACTTCCTATCAGTAACCCTGAGTTACTACTTACTGTGTTTCATCTGGACCACTCTTAACTCCAACTGACCACCCACTGGGATACATTCTCTTTACTCCTAACCCTTGGTGGCTTCTCCTTCCTCCTCCTGTCTTCTTTAGCCCCCTCATGGTTCTTCTCTGACCCCAAGCCCTCAAAACCTAAACCCCACCTATGTCTCTTCTGCCAAGCTATTGGCTGCCAACATCATTATTTACCAGTTGGAAATAACTTGGGGGCAGTGTCACAGGAGCTATGTGCAGGCTCCAGGTCTCGGGATCCTGCACTTAGAATTACAGTAGATAGTAAAAGAAAAAGCCTCAGCACACTGGAGTGGTAGTAGAGACACACACCATCATGCCTGACTAGACTTGCATTTTTATTTGTTTATTTATTTATGTGTGTGTGTGTGTGTGTGTGTGTTTATAACTACTGTGCGTATGTGCCTTTACATATGTGTGGAGATCAGACACCACTTTCAGGTGTTGGTTCTCTTCTTCTTCCACCAGGTGGCCACAGGGATCGAACTCAGATTTTCTGGCTTGCAATAATCAGGTGTGTTACATGCTGAGCTGTCCGGCCAATCTTCAAGTAGACTTGCAATTAAATTTTAATCTCTATATTTACATTAATTTTCCAAACATACACTATTATGGCTTTTTTCAATTATTTATCTATTGTCTTTTCTTTTACCTGTGAATGTTGAGATTTGTAAATATGCAGACAAATGATGGATATAGTTGTAAAAGTCTTCATTGTGAAAAATGAGACAGTAAACCAATGTGAGTGTTTTTTGTGTGATGGTATGTTAAGTTCTGGTCATATTATAGATATGGTTTGCTGATGTGCCAAACTAGAGAATTCTGTACATATTTTAAGTTATTTTCTGCTCATGGCCATTTTGGTAGTTGTAAATAGTATTATCTCTGTTTTTGAGATGGAAACCTAAACACATGGAGTTTATGGAGTTTATACCTAGAGAGGCCAGAAACAGGATGAAAGCTCAGAGCCTGAGTTCTTACCATCTGCACTCTTTTACTTTGAGTACTAAAATATGGTGATGTTACATGCTACAGCTTCAGAATGTGGGCTCCTCCTTAGAGTCATACGACCAAACCAATGTTTGTGGGAATTGTAGGTACTGAGTCTCTCCTGATGATACTGTCTTGGGACAAGTTGGGATGAGATGCAAGTTTATCTCGGAGAATCTAAGTAATTGGATAATTCACTCTATATAGCAGATGGGACAATGGGGTTTTGATGACTAAGCATCCATGACCTTAGCATGTTTGCTTTCACACACTATTAGGTCAGTTTTGAAAAGGTGCAGGTGTGTTTTGGTAGTTTTCGCTCTGAGTAGTGAATTTGTAACATTAGCAAAAATGTTTTTGCACCTGGAATTGGACAGTGATAACAAACTTTCTCAAGCTAAGAATAAATTAAGACTAACATTTAGTTTTTCTTTCTGTGATTTAAAAATATTTGAATTATAAATAGTTTTGGAAAAACCCACAGCAATAAATAAATAAAATTTGTTTACATAGGTGCTGCAAAACCATTTCCTCTAATGGAGATTGCTCCTTGTGAGGAGTTAATAATCTTCAAAAAAAAAAAAAAAAAGAGAGAGAGAGAGAGAGCCTAGAATACAGGAAGTTATTTTTTTGTAGATTCCAAAGTTTTAAAGTGATTCTGATCCTGTAACTTTTCTCTTTGTTCCCACATTACTAAGGGCCAGTTCTGATTTGTTCCTCTGGAGCATAAGCCTCATCTTGAGGTAGACTCCTCAAGCTGGCTGTTCTTTCTGTGTCATGCATTACTATGTATGGAACCTGCTTTTTATTTTGATCCATGTGTAGGGGCTCTCAGTAGAGGTCTCCCCAGAATGTCCATCTGAATTTTGTCCTTCTGAACTGAGTAGACAGGTTTTTGCCAATCGCTGTATCTTTCTTTGAGCTTTCCTTAGCTATGTCATGTCTTGCTCAACTACAGATGCGTTCTGTCTTCTGTCCTTCATCTCTGCCTGATCAGAGGCAGTCATCACACCTGAGAAATTTTTAGGTCACCAATCACAGCTGAATAGATGACTTATTCAGGTGCAAGACTGGCAGTTGATACATGTATAAGATGTATGCTTTTAAAATTTAATTTCTTACCCAGGTAGTGGTGGCATACACTTTTAATCCCAGCACTTGGGAGGTAGAGGCAGGCAGATCTCTGTGAGTTCCAGATCAGCCTGGTCTACAGAGCAAGTTCTAGGACAGGCAGGGCTACACAGAGAAACCTTGCCATGAAACAACAACAACAGAACAAAAATGTAATTTCAGTTGCTATTTCAGTGCTCCTGTGTCAGACTCCGGAGTTAATGGCTTTTAGATACATGTGCAAAGATTTTTATTTGTTTATTCTAGGCATCTAAAATCTTATTTCAAAAGAATTTGTTTCAAATATTTTAAAGAGAATTTCATACATGAGTAATATTTTTACATCATTTCCACTGTTCTGTCTCCCCTCCAAATCCTCTTGTGTCCTCCTCACAGACTCTCGACTGTGTGACCTCTTCTTTAATCTTTGTTGATATACATATATACAATTCAGTGTTGCCTATTGGTACACATTGTTCAGGGCTGACTCTTTCTCTCAGCAGTTAACTACCTGTAGCTTTCATCCAGACTTGGGGATTAGGTCACCTCATGTCACCTTGAAGGTCTTTTTAGGCAGCTGTATTTCTGAGTTTTTATGGGAGCAGCACATATTTCTGTAGTGGGATCGTGACTCCTTTGGCTGTATGCCAAAAGTGGAATAGTTGGATCACATGGTTGGTCTATTCCTAGCCATTGAGGAACCTCCACACTGATTTCCATGGTGGCTGCTCCAGATTGCATCTTCCTCAGCCGTGAATAGATGCTTATCTTTCCTGGCATACATGTTAGAATAGCATCCCTCCCTCCCTCCCTCCCTCCCTCCCTCCCTCCCTCCCTCCCTCC
>JANHMN010000094.1:0-37232 GCA_030674055.1 Rhabdomys pumilio | reverse complement strand
AGTCATCTGAGAGGAGGGAACCTAAACTAAAAACAAAACAAAAAAAAATGTCTCCATAAGACATGGCCATAGGCAATCCTATATTGCAGTTCCTTAATTAGTGATGGACGGTGAAAGCCCAAACCCATTGTGGGTGGTGCCATCCCTGGATTCGTGGTTCTGAGTTCCATAAGAATGATGAGGAACAAGCTAGTAAGCAACACTTTCATGACCTGCATGATCAGCTCTTGCCTGCAGGTTCCTGCCCTCACTGGTTTTGGAGATGAACTCTTATCTGGAACTGTGAGTGAAATATGCCAAGTTATCCCCAGGTTGCTTTAGTCATGGCCTTTTATTCCAGCAAAGGTAATCAAAACTAAGAGAATGTGGTACAATCATAGTGAGGGATTGCCATGATAGAGCTGACCATATTTTTTGGGAGGATGGCAGGATGATTTCGGAATACTGTTTAAGAAAAGCAACTGAGTGTTCAATGCTTGGTGAGCTATTTTGTAGGGGCTTGGAAGATAAGAATGTTGAGGGTAACGAAGTGGATGAAGGCTCGGCTTGGGAATCATCAGAGGGATGTTTAAAGTCTCTATCAGGGCCATCTCATGTTTCCCTCCCCTGGTGTCTTTGGTTATGTTGTTTCATCGTAGCAATGGAAACCTAAGACAGCTGGCATTCAGCTCCATGGTGCCATCCCTGCTTCCTGTGCAGGAAGTATGTGCCATGTTTTTAACAGTGCAAGTGAAAAACATCTCTGAATTGGTTGCCCTAACTTAAGGAATTATGTGCTAAGAGCTGATATATATTGTTTCTACATCAAAAGAAAATTAATTACATGCTAATAATGTTTGTAATTACACGAATAATCGTGTGGTTTTGACATTGTTTTGTAAAAATTCTTTTTTTTGGATATTTTATTTATTTACATTTCAGATGCAATCTCCTTTCCCCTTTTTCCCTCCCTAGAAAACTCCTACCCCATCCTCCCATCCTTTTTGCTTTTATACCATTTTAATTACATGCAAGTATTAAGGTCAGTTCTATGTTGAGGAACTAGCAATAAAATAGATGCAAATAGTCAAGGAACAAGAAAGACAATAAATATAGTCAAAGAACAAGCAAGGCAATAAATAAAGTTCTGTGAAGAATCCTGTGAACACTGTTTCTAAGTGCTTATCTGGATGACCACAACATCTGAGCCTACTTTCCTGTCCTAGCCCAAAGTCATTTTCATGTCTGAAGCCTACTTTCTTGTTCCAGCCTAATATTTAGATTCCTGCCTGAGATTACTTCTTTGTTCTAGCCTTATATTTAAATTCTTACCTGAAATTACTTCTTTGCTCTAGTCTAATGTCAGATTCCTGCCTGAAGCCCACTTCCTTGTCTTTGGCCAATATCATATTCTTGCCAAGCAGCCCAATTTCTCTTTTTTGATTCTCTGTTCCATGAAGTCTAAAAACCTGAGGCAAGTCAGGTTTTCCCATCAGGAGTATAGGTAAGCAGACGTAGGTCAGGAACATATGTCCAACACAGCTTCCCAGTCACCATTGTCAGGACACTCAGCAAGCTCACACAGAGATCAACATCATTCTTTGTGTGGACATCAGTATGTCCCACCCATCGCTTCAGCAGCCACCCTGATCCTTCAGCTTCCTGTAGAAAAAACACAAACATGTCCTGTTCCCCATATTAAATACCTGATCTGGATCATGCCGTGTGCCAGTAAGTGGATCCTTCCCTCCCCTTCAACTATGCATAAGTATGCCTAGTTGTTGAATGCCATAGACACTCCGCAGATAATTCCTTAGCATCCAAATTTTTTTTGTAAAACAATTAAAATAAAAAGAACATGATTTAAATAAATTTGTGGTGTAGGAGGATATACGTCCCCCTTTTTATTTAATGAAGATATTGTTTTAAAGTTCCATGGGCCCCTTCCACAGTCCCTTGTTTTTGATGGTTATAAGGTATCCCAGTACTATGGGTAATCTTAAATTGCTTCCAAAAGTCTCAGTTGCTCGACTGCAATAACCAGTTCCATTATCAGGGTTTTTGTTTGTGTGTTTTTGTTTTTTTCATTTTTTTTATCATTGAATACTTTATTTATCTACATTTCAGATGTTAACCCCATTCACTCTGTCCCAGAATCTCCTTATCCCATTCTCCCTTCTCCTATTTTATGAGGGTATTCCCCCTCCCATCCACACACTCCCACCTCGAAACCCTCAACCTCCCCCTCACTGGGGCATCCAGCCTTTAAGAGACCAAGGACCTTCTCTCCCACTGATGCCTGACAAGGCCATCCTTCACTACGTATACAGCTGGAGCCATGGGTCCTCCATGTGTGTTCCCATGCTAACTGTTTAGACCCTGGGAGCCCTGGTTGGTTGGTATTGTTGCTCTCCCCATGTGGCTGCAAGCCCCTTCAACTCTTTCAGTCTTCCCTCTAACTTCTTCACTGGGGACCCTGTAATCAATTCAATGGTTATATACTAGTATCTGTCTCTGTATATGTCAGGCTTTGGCCGAGCCTCTCAGGAGACAGGTATATCAGGCTCCTGCATGCACTTCCTGACATCCACAACAGTGTTTGCATTTGTTGATTGCACCTGGGATGGATTTCCAGGTGGGGCACTATCTGGATGGTCCCTCTTCCAGTCTCTGCTCCACACATTATCTCCATATTTGCTCCAGTGAGTATTTTGTTACTCCTCCTAGGAAGGACTGACACACCCACACTTGGCTATTTCTTCTTCATGGGCTTCATGGGGTCTGTGAGTTATGTCTTGGGTATTGTAAGCTTTTAGGCTAATGTCCCACTTATCAATCAGTGCATTACCGTCTGTGTTCTTTTGTGACTGGGTGACCTCACTCAGGATGATATTTTCTAGTTTCATTATTTCCCTAAGAATTTCATAAATTCATTGTTTTTAATAGCTGAGTAATACTCCATTGTATAAATGTATCACATTCTCTGTATCCATTCCTGTATTGAAGGACATCTGGGTTTTTTCCACCTTCTGGCTATTATAAGTAAGGCTGCTATGAACATAGAGGAGCATGTGTGTTATTTGTTAGAGCATCTTTCGGGTATATGCCCAGTAGTGGTATAGCTAGGTCCTCAGATAATATAATGTCTAATTTTCTGATGAACCGCCAGACTGATTTCCATAGTGGTTGTACCAGCTCACAATCCCACCAACAATGGAGGAGTGTTCCTCTTTTCTCCACATCCTTGCCAGCATCTACTGTCATCTGAGTTTTTAATCATAGCCATTCTGATTGGTATGAGGTGGAATCTCAGGGTTGTTTTGATTTGCATTTCCCTGATTACTAAAGATGTCAAACATTACTTTAGGTGCTTCTTGGGCATTTGATATTCCTCCATTGAAAAGTCTTTGTTGAGTTTTGTACCCCATTTTTTAATGAGATTATTTGATTGTCTGGAGTCTAATTATTGAGGTTTTTGGGTATTTTGGATATTAGCCCTCTGTCAGATATAGGATTGGTAAAGATCTTTTCCCAATCTGTTGGTTGCTGTTTTGTTCTAGTTACAGTGTCCTTTGCCTTACAGAAGTTTTGCAGTTTTATGAGGTCCTATTTGTCAATTCTTGATCTTAGAGCATAAGCCATTGGTGTCACGTTCAGGAACTTTTCCTCTATGTCCATGTGTTCAAGGCTTTTCCCCACTTTCTCTTCTGTTAGTTTCAGTGTGTCTGGTTTTATGGGGATGTCTTTGATCTACTTGAACTTGAGTTTTATACAAGGAGATAAGAATGGATCAATTTTCATTTTTATACATGCTGATCAGAAGATGAATCAGTACCATTTGTTGAAAATGCAGTCTTTTATCAAATGATTGGTTTTAGCTTGTTTGTCAAATGTCAAATGACCATACGTACAGGGGTTAATCAGGCTCTACAGTTCTATACCATTGATCTTCCTGCCTGTCTCTGTACCAATACCATGCAGTTTTTAATCACTACTGCTCTGTAGTACAGCTTGAGGTTATGGATGGTGATTCCCCCAGAAGTTCTTTTATTGTTGAGAATAGTTTTTGCTATTTTGGGGTTTTTGTTATTCCAAATGAATTTGAGACTTGCTCTTTCTAACTCTGTGAAGAATTTAGTTGGAATTTTGTTGTGGATTGTATTGAATCTGAAGGTTGCGCTCAGAAGATGACCATTTTTTACTATATTAATCCTGCCAATCCATGAGCATGGAAGATCTTTCCATCGTTAGAGATCTTCATTTCCTTTCTTCAGAGACTTAAAATTCTTGTCATACAAATCTGTCATTTTTTGTTTAGATCCACACCAAGGTATTTTATATTATTTGTGACTCTTGTGAAGGGTGTCATTTCCCTAATTTATTTCTCAGCCTGTTTATCCTCTGAGTAGAGGAACGGTACTGATTTGTTTGAGTTAATTGTATATCCAGCCACTTTGCTGAGTTGTTTATCAGGTTTAGGAGTTCTCTGGTGGAAGTTTTGGGTTCACTTAATTATACTATCATATCATCTGCAAGTAGTGAAATTTTGACTTCTTTCTTTCTAATTTCTGTCCCTTTGACCTCCTTTTGTAGTCTAATTGCTCTGGGTAATATTTCAAGTACTATATTGAGTATGTAGGGAGAGAGTAGGCAGTTCATGATTTTAGTGGGATTGCTTCACATTTCTCTCCATTTAATTTGATGTTAGCTACTGGTTTGCTGTATATTGCATTTAATATGTTTAGGCATGGGCCAAGCATTCCTATTCTTTCCAAGACTTTTACCATGAAAGGGTGTTGAATTTTGACAAATGATTTCTCAGTATCTAATGATCATATGTTTTTTCTTTCAGTTTATTTCTATAGAGGATTACGTTGATGGATTTCTGAATACTGAATATCTAATATTGAACCATCCCTCCATTCCTCCATTCCTGCCTACTTGATCAAGGTAGATGATAGTTTTGATGTGTTCTCTATTCAGTTTGTGAGAATTTTTATTGAGTATTTTGGCATTGATATTCATAAGGGAGATTGGTCTTAAGTTCTCTTTCATTGTTGAATCTTTGTGTGGTTTAGGTATGAGTGCAATTGTGGCTTCATAGAAAGAATTGTGTGGTGTTTCTTCTGTTTCTATATTGTTTATGGAATTGTTTTTAGGTCTTCTTGGAAGGTTTGTTAGAATTTTGAACTAAAACCATCTTGTCCTCGGCTTTTTTGGTAGGGAGACTTTTAATGACTGCTGTTACTGCCTTAGGGGTTATAAGACTATTTATATGGTTTATCTGATCCTAACTTAACTTTGGTACCTGGTGTCTGTCTAGGAAATTGTCCATTTCATCCAGATTTTCCAGTTTTGTTGATTATAGGTGTTGTAATAGGATTCAATAATTTTTTGAATTTCCTTAGTTTCTGGTGTTATGTCTCTCTTTTCATTTCTTATTTTATTAATCTGGATACTGTCTCTGTGCCATTTGGTTAGTCTGGCTAAGGGTTTAGCTTTCTTGTTGATTTTCTCAAAGAACCAGTTCCTGGTTTTGTTGATTCTTTGTATAATTCTTTTTTTTTTTTAACTTGGTTCATTTCAGTCTTGAGTTTGATTATTTCCTGCCATCTACTCCTCTTGGGTGGTTTTGCTTCTTTTTGTTTTAGAGCTTTCAGGTGTGCTGTCAAGCTACTAGTGTATGATCTCTCCAGTTTCTTTTTTGTAGGCACTTAGAGCAATAAGTTTTCCTCTTAGCACTGCTTTCATTGTGTCACAGAAGTTTTTGTATGGTATGTCTTTATTCTCATTAAATTCTAAAATGTCTTTAGTTTCTTTATTTCTTCCCAGAGCAAATTATCATTAAGTATAGCATTGTTCATTTTTCAGGTATATGTGGGCTTTCCACTGATTTTATCTTTATTCAAGACCAGCCTTAGTCTGTGGTGATGTGATAGGATGCATAGGATTATTTCCATCTTCTTGTATCTGTTGAGGCCTGTTTCATGACCAATTATATGGTCAGTTTTGAAGAAGGTACCATGAAGTTCTGAGAAAAAGATATATTCTTTTGTTTTTGTATGAAATATTTTATAAATATCTGCTAAATACATTTGGTTCATAACTTCTGTGAGTTTCATTGTGTCTCTGTTTAGTTTCTGGTTCCATGATCTCTCCATTGCTGAGAGTAGGGTATTAAAGTCTCCCACTATTATTGTGTGAGATACAATGTGTACTTTGAGCTTTAATAAAGTTTCTTTTATGAATGTGGCTGCCCTTGCATTTGGAGAATAGATGTTCAGAACTGAGATTTCATCTTGGTTGATATTTGCTTTTATGAATATGAAGTGTCCATGCTTATCTTTCTTGATAACTTTTGTTTGAAAGTCTGTTTTATTCCACATTAGAATAGCTACTCGAGCATGTTTCCTGGGACCATTTGCTTGGAAAATTGTTTTCCAGCCTTTTATTCTGAGGTAGTGTCTGGTTTTGTTACTCAAGTGCATTTCTTGTATGAAGCAAAATGTGGGGTACTGTTGACATATCCAGTCCATTAGTCTATGGCTTTTTATTGGGGAATTGAGTCCATTGATGTTAAGGAATACTAAGGAAAAGTGATCGTAGCTTCCTGTTTTGTTGTTGTTAGAGGTGGAGTTTTATTTGTGTGGCTATTTTCTTTTGGGTTTGTTGGAAGAACATTACTTTTTTTGCTTGTTCTAGGACATAATTTCCTACCTTGTGTTGGTGGTTTCCCTCTAGTATCCTTTGTAGGTTTGGACTTGTGAGAAGATATTGTATAAATTTGGTTTTGTCATAGAATATCTTGGTTTATCCATCTATGTTAATTGAGAGTTTTGCTGATCATAGTAGCCTGACTTTGCATTTGTCTTCTCTTAGGGTCTGTATGACATCTGTCAAGAATCTTCTGGCTTTTTATAGTTCCTGGTGAAAAGTCTGGTGTAATTCTGATAGGTCTGCCTTTATATGACCATTTTCCCTTATGGCTTTTAATATACTTTCTTTGTTTGTTCTATTGGTGTTTGATTGTTATATGACAGGAGAGATTTCTTATCTTGTCTAGTCAATTTGGAGTTTGGTAAGCTTCTCTAATGTTCATAGGCATGTCTTTTTTAGATTAGGAAAGTTTTCTTCTATAACTTTGTTGAAGATATTTACTGGCCCTTTTATTTGTGAATCTTTGCTCTCACCTATACCTATTAGTCTTATGTTTAGTCTTCTCATTGTGGTTTCCTGGATGTTTTGGTTTAGGAGTTTTTTGTATTTTGTATTTCCTTTAATCGTTGTGTCAAGGCGTTTTATAGTATCTTCTGTACCTTAGATTCTGTCTCTTATCTCTTGTATTCTCTTGGTGATGCTTGCATCCATGACTCCTGATCTCTTTCCTAGGTTTTCTATCTCCTGGGTAGTCTCCCTTTGTGATTTCTTTTTTGTTTCTACTTCCATTTTTTGTGTCCTAGATGGTTTTCACCTGTTTGGCTGTGTTTTCTTGTAATTCTTTAAGGGATTTTTGTGTTTCCTCTTTAAGGGCTTGTACCTGTTTAACCTGTGTTCTCCTGTATTTCCTTCAGGGAAAATTTAGATCCTTCTTAAAGTCTTCTATCATCATTCCCAGAAGTTATTTTATATCTGAATTTTGCTTTTCTGGAGTCATGGGATATTCAGGACTTGTTATGGAGGGACAACTAGGTTATGATGATGATATGTAACCTTGATTTTCGTTGCTTATGTTCTTGTACTTGCCTTTTGCCACCTGGTTATCTCTAATGCTACCTTCACTAACTATCTCTTACTATAGAAGTCTATCCTATTATCTTGCTTGTGTCAAAACTTGTCAGAGTCCAGCTGTCTCTGTGATCCTGTGATCATGAGATCCTGGATAGCTCCTAGGAATCAGGCTGCTTCTGGGATCCTAACATCCTGGTGTGCCCAGGCTTCTGAGATCCTGTGATCTTATTATCCTATGTTCCTTGGTGTCTTAGAGCTCTGGGGAGTCCAGATTCCTCTGGATTTTGGGAAATATGGTGCAAAGCTGGTATCCTATGACCTCTCTGGGCACCGGTGCAGACTGGAAGGATCATAAAAATTCTTAAATGTCTTCATTTTCACAGAACAATGTTGCACTATGCCTGTGCACATGGCCATCCCGTCGTAGTTGCCCTCCTAATACAGTGGAATTGTGACATTGATCTCCGTGACAGTGACAACTGCACAGCATTAATTAAGGTAGACATCACCCAACAGTTTTAGTGTGACACGGATTTGATGGGAATTCGGGGAATAAAAATGATCTCAGCTAAACGCAAATGGTTAGTGAAATATGTGAAATTTTCATGTTTCCCATCTTTCCTATTTATTTCTTGATGTAATACTCATAGACTTCACAGTATGGGAATGGAGAATGTGCGTCAATTTTACTAGATCACGGTGCTGATCCAAATACCAAGGACAACCATGGGAACACGGCTCTGCACTATGCTGTTTGGTATAACAACACCTCAATGGCAGACATACTGCTGGAACACCATGCTGACATCAGTATAAGGAACGAGGTAGAGACCACACAACTTTGATTTACAGATTATTTTCACTGCATGTGCTTTAAATTACTTATTTGCATTGGGAAAACCATAATTGAACGTTTATAAGTATATTATTTGATGAGACTATGTTGTGTAATTTATAATGATCTTAAAAATGATATTTTATTTTAATAGTTAGAGGTGGATTTTAAAAACAACTTTCAGCCCTTAAGCAATCCCATTCACTTTGCATATCTGTAAGCTTGATGAAGTTAATTATAGGAGCAGGTGCAAGACTTATGATTATTGCAAAGAAAAATATCTTGTTCAGTCAGCATTGTTCATTGAACTTGCTAGCAGCTCAGTTCCTATCTCCTTGTCTGTCTGTCTGTCTGTCTGCCTGCCTGCCTGCCTGTGTGCATGTGTGCCTCTCTGCCTGTTTCTCTGTGTATCCCTGGATTTCTGAGACTATGTCTCTGCTTCCCAAATGCTGGGACTAAAGTCATGCATTATTCCACATGCAGTCAGTTAGTGGTTTTCACTGTTCTAAAATGACCATATAGACAGTTACCAGACTTTGTATTGATAAATAGTTTCATTTTAATATCTGATTTATATTTTGCTTGGAAATAACCTTAAGTAGTAACTAAAGAAACTGGCCTAAAAAAAATTTAAGTAAATTTTTGTATCAGAGACATTGAGAATTCTTAAAGATAAGAGATTCATTGTCCTGTAGGTGGAAAAATGGCACAGATCCATTGTTCATAAGTTATCAGAGTACATGTGATGCCTGTATCATTTAGTTCACAACTTATGTCTCAGTGAACCATTTGCATGTCTGCCATGGGTTCCTAATACCATAAGTAGAATCTAAAGAGTTGCTTCCATAGCCTGGTGGGAAAGCAGTTGTTTCTGTAATGCTTTCAGTGAAGTTGTGTGTTTGCCACAAAATCACCATGTAAGGGGGATTATGCATGCCATGATATTTCTTCCATACTGGTCTTATTGTGCTCAGGATTATAACATTTTTCTAACAGATGAACATGGTGCTCACATGAGGCATGGTTTTCTGGTAAACTAAATATAGTTTGTAATATGAAGGATTAAACCCTCTCCCAGAGATGCAATTTAACTCATCCCTCAAAGGGAATACTGGGAACCTTTTCACTATGCTTTAATGTTTGGGGTATTAGAAGTAAAAACGAGGGCTCCATCCTCAAGGAGCTTTGGTTTATCAAAGAGCAATCACATGACTCAAATACCATGGAATTCCAGGGAAAAGGCCAAGCTCAGGTGACCTTTTCACCCTCAAATGAGTGTCAGGGGGACAGGATTTGTAGGCAGCTCTCAGCAGGCAGGCAGAGGCTGTGCAAAGGGAAGAGCAACAAGTACAAGAGCACTGTGGGGTGAGAAGGGCAAGGCTGTGGCTCACTGACCCTCAGGAGAAGTGAGCTCCATTAAGTCTTCCATGGGATTTTCCATTATTTTGAGAGATGAAAAGTTCTCAGTGTTATCAACTATTGTTTTTCCATAGGATGATTTTACACCATATACTCTGGCTAGATTAAGAAACAATGAAAGCCTGGCAAAGTTTTTAGTAGACAAGAGAGACCAGATACTGAAAGCTGATGAACTGAAGAGGTAAAGTTGCTAATTTTTCTGACTTTGTAATATTCTATAATGGGTACAATCAGTCATGTCTAAGGCAATAAATTGGTATGAAGAACAAATCAACATATTATTTAGGATATCAACACATAGTTTCAATAGATAGAGAAGCAATTATCCAAATTAAAAAGTGTATATACAGATCCAGCAGTAATTTTTCAATATGGGACAAAGATTTTTATTCATAATCTGATTCTATTTGTTGTTTAAATTAGCTGAAGATTTTTATTTTTTATTTTTTATTAGATATTAGATTTACATTTCAGATTTTATCCCCTTACCCCATTCCCACCACCACCCAAGAACCTCCATCCCATCCCCCTCTCCTGCTTCCATAAGGATGTGCCCTCACCTACCCACCACCTCTCACCTCCCCATACTCGAATCCCCCACCCCGACTCGGTGTTCAGTCTTCATGGGATCAAGGATCTCCTTTCCCATCTATGGTCGACAAGGCCATCATTCCCTAGATATACAGGAGTCATGGGTCCCTCCCTATGTGCTCCCAGTCTGGTGGGAAGCTGGACCCTGGGAAGCTCTGGTTGGTTGATATTTTTGGTCTCCTCATGGGGCTACAAACTCTTTCAGCTCCTTCAGTCTTCTCTCTAACTCCTCCATTGGGAACCCCTTGGTCAGATCAATGGTTAGCTGTGAGCATCTGCATCTGAATATGTCAGAATTTGTTAGACCTCTAAGGAGACAGCTATATCACGCTCCTATCACCATGCTTTTCCTGACATCCACATCAGTGTCTACATTTGGTGACTGTACATGGGATGGATACCCAGGTGGAATGGTCTCCAGATGGCCCCTCCTTCAGTTTCTGTCCCACACTTTGTGTCCATATTTGATCCCTTGAATATTTTGTTACTGTTTCTAAGTAGGACAGAGGCATACACACTTGGTCTTCCTTCTTCATGAGCTTCATGTGGTCTATGAATTGAATCTTGGATTTTTCAAGCATTTTGGGCTAATATCCACTTACCAGAGAATAAATACCATGTGTGTTCTTTTGTGATTGGGTTATCTCACTCAAGATGATATTTTCTAGTTCCATCCATTTACCTAAGAAATTCTCATAGTCATTGTTTTTAATAGCTGAGTAATACTCCATTGTGTAAATATACCATATTTTTTGTATCCATTCCTCGGTTGAAGGACATCTGGGTTCTTTCCAGCTTCTGGCCATTATAAATATGGCTGTTACAAACATAGTGGAGCTTATGACCTTGTTATATGTTGAAGCATCTTCTGGGTATATGTCCAGGAGTGGTATAGCTGGATCCTCAGGTAATGCTATGTCCAATTTTCTGAGGAACCGCCAGACTGATTTCCAGAGTTGTTGTACCAGCTTGCAATCCCACCAACAGTGGAGGAGTGTTCCTCTTTCTCCGCATCCTCACTAGCATCTACTATCACCTGAGTTTTTGATCTTAGCCATTCTGACTGGTGTGAGATGGTATCTCAGGGTTGTTTTGATTTGCATTTCCCTGATGACTAAGGATGTTGAGCATTTCTTTAGGTGCTTCTCAGCCATTCGAGTTTCCTCAGTTGATAATTCTTTGTTTACCCCATTTTTTAATAGGGTTATATGTTTTTCTGGAGTATAATTTTCTTGAGTTCTTTGTACATCTTGGATATTAGCCTTCTATCAGATGTGGGATTTGTTAAGATCTTTTCCCAATCTGTTGGTTGCCATTTTGTCTTATTGACAATGTTCTTTGCCTTACAGAAGCTTTGCAATTTTATGAGGTCCCATTTGTCAATTCTTGATCTTAGAACATAAGCCATTGGAGTTCTGTTCAGGAACTTTTCCCCTGTGCCTAGGTATTCGAGGGTCTTCCCCAACTTCTCTTCTATTAGTTTCAGTGTATCTGGTTTTAAGTGAAGGTCCTTTATCCATTTGGACTTGAACCTTGTATATGGGCATAAGAATGGATTGATTTGCATTCTTTTACATGTTGACCTCCAGTTGAACCAGCACCATTTGTTGAAAATGCTGACCTTTTTCCATTGGATGGTTTTAGGTTCTTTGTCAAAGATAAAGTGACCATAGGTGTGTGGGTTCACTTCTGGATCTTCAATTCTATTCCACTGATCTTTCTGCCTGTTCCTGTATCAATAACATGCAGTTTTTATCACTATTGCTCTCTAGTAGAGTTTGAGGTCAGGGATGGTGATTTCCTCAGAAGTTCTTTTATTGTTGAGAATAGTTTTCACTGTCCTGTTTTTTTGTTTGTTTATTTTTTTTGTTATTCCAAATGAATTTGCAAATTGCTCTTTCTATCTCTATGAAGAATTGATTTGGAATTTTGATGGGAATTGCATTAAATCTGTAGATTGCTTTTGGCAAATGGTCATATTTACTAAATTAATACTGCCAATACTGCATGGGAGATCTTTCCATTTTCTAAGATCTTCGATTTCATTCTTCAGAGATTTGAAGTTCTTGTCATACAAATATTTCACTTGCTTGGTTAAATTTACTCCAAGATATTTTATATTATTTGTAACTATTGTAAAGGGTGTCATTTTCCTAATTTCTTTCTCAGTCTCTTTAATCCCTTGAATAGAAGAAGGCTACTGATTTGTTTGAGTTGATTTTATATCCTAGCTGAAGATTTTTAATATCATAATTTATTTAAAGCATATATTTGGAACTCTATACATTAGTGTTTGATATTAAATGAACAGCATAAGAATTTTTTTTACCTAAATCTGTTATATTCATTTCCTTATTAAATGCCATATTAAATGAAAGTACATGGTTTTTCTCCTCAGTTTTCTGATTGTTTTTTTAGTTTCTTCTTTTTTTAATGTTGGGTTGAAGGCAAGTACCTAACATTCTCAACACTCATAAACTTGAGAAATGGGGATTGTCTTAAGATTTTCATCAGCCTGAATAAGTACTTGGACAGTTTATCAGGAAAACATAGAAAGCAAAGGTTTGTCTTTACACTTAATACACACACACTCACACATGCACACACACAAACAAAGAGAGAGGGTTGTGGGAGGGAGATTGAGAGAGATATCTTCTTGGTCATTGTTCATATCTTCATTGTAAATGTGAAAACCACTAAATAAACATAGGGAAACATCAGCAGGACTATGCTTCTCTGTCACACTTTTTACTATATTGTACACAATGTAGGATTCTAGTGTTTGTTAATTTATATGGACCTGAAAAGCTAGGACCTGTATGGAAAAGCTGAATGCAGGTTGTAATTTTCACTTTTTTACAACCCGAAGACTTCTCCCAGAATTAGAATAGGCAATTATTCTTTACATTTTGTATATTTTATCTTGGCAAAATTTTCAAGCCCAGCTTTAAAAAATGATAATTTTAGAAAATTATCTGCACCTTTCAGGAACTCTGTTTTGTAAAAGTTGATCTCTGAGTATAATTATTTTAAAATATGATTTTTAGAGTGAAACGTGGCAACCTGAAAATAAAAGTACACCTGAAACCTCCAACAGAAGATTCAGAACAGCTTCAGGTGATCTTGGATGGTACAAGTTTGGTAAGTCAGTTGTACTCAGAATATTATTTTTCTTTGTCAGGAAAGGTTGTATAGGAATACTTGAGGCACCATGAGAAACATCCTATGAGCAATAGCAGGCATACTCACTCTGCAGAGATACATACAAGCAAGACTCCAATGCACAGAAATGTAACAATGACTAAATTAACAATTTAAAAATGATACTTTTTAAAAATTAGATTTAGCTAATCAGTTGTGTGTTGTCATGGGACTGCCCCATTGAGTATGGAATAGTGACAACTTGCAGGACTTGGTTTTCTCCTCATACTGTTTGTGTTCCAGGGAATGTACTCCAGTTATCATGCTTGATGTCAGTTACCTGTACCCATAAAACTATCTTGTCTGTCTAAAATACATACACACATACATACATACATACATACATACATACAAACATATATGCATACATATGTATGTATTCTGCAAGAAGGCTAATAACTCTAAAACTCTAGTAACATTAAAATTGATGTTATCTATTATTTGTGAATCTCACATATATGGATAATTTTTTAAAGCCTATACTCCCATTCTTGACATTCAACATATCTTTGAGATCCCTTCCCAATTTCATGTCTCCTCTTTCATTTATCCATTCTATTCCTCCTAATTTTTCTACATGTTCTTGTCCATTATTAAGTATCTTGCTGACTCTGATTACTACTGGTCGTATATTTATGAATGTGGGATCATCTCCGGAATGGTGATCAGTTGTCAAATATATATATAACCTCTCTCCCGGATCTGAGTCCTGAAGCAGACACCAGCCTGGTCTGCTTCTAGGGACACCGGATCCCTCCTGACCCACCCTAGAGGGTACAAGGAACCCAGAACAGTAGGTAAGAAGACCCACTCACTGCCCTAGGCCCAGACCTGAGTGCAGGGAGTGCTCAGATTCTAGCAGAACCCCAACCCCTGCCCCTGTGGAATAGCACACCCCTTCCGCCTCTCTCCCAGATCTGAGGCCTGAAGCAGACACCCGCCCTGTCTGCTTCTGAGGGCACTGGATCCCTCCTGATCTACCCTAGAGGGGGTAAGGAACCCAGAGCAGTAGAGGATCCACTGAACCCAGAGTGGCAGAGGACCAAAGTAACTAAGAGCGGCATACAACATATCACAGGACATAATAGAAGAGCCACGACACTCAGAGCAGTGGACACATTAGCCTGAGACATCCTAGAAGAGACATTACACCCAGAATAGTGGACACCTAGCTGGACTGTTACCTAGGAGACACCATATTCTGAGTATCCAAGAGCTATCATCATACTCAGAGCAGCTAGAAAAGATCACAGAGACATTGGGACAACAAGGAGACCAGAAACAAGCAAGATAACTAGAAAGGGAAGCCTCAATCAGAGACAGAAAGTACAGGGAGCACTAGAGTTAACCAGATGGCAAAAGGCAAGTGCAAGAACGTAAGCAACAGAATCCAAAGTTACATGGAAACATCAGAACCCAGTTCCCCCACTATAGCAAGCTCTGAACACCCCATCACACCAGAAAAGCAGGATTCAGAATTAAAATCTCTTCTTGTGATGATGCTAGAGGACTTTAAGAAGGACAAAAATAACACTCTCAAAGAAATTAAGAACACAAGCAGACAGATAGAAGCCCTTAAAGAGGAAACACAAAAATCCCTCAGGGAATTGGAAGAAACAATGACCAAACAGCAGAAGGAATCAAACAAAACCTCCCAAGATTTAAAAACGCACGTAGAAACAATAAAGAAAACACAAAGGAAGACTACCCTGGTAGAAAAACTAAAAAGAGGATCAGGAGTCTTAGACACAAGTATCACCAACAGAATACAAGAGATAGAAGAGAGAATCTCATGTGCAGAAGATACCATGGAAAACATTGACATAACTGTCAAAGAAAATGCAAAATGCAAAAAGCTACTAAGCCAAAACATACAGGAGATCCAGGACACAATGAGAAGGCCAAACCTAAGGACAATAGGTATAGATGAGGTGGAAGACTCCCAACTTAAAGGGCCAGTAAATATCTTCAACAAAATTATATAGGAAAACTTTCCAAACCTACAGAAAGAGATGTCCATAAATATACAAGAAACCTACAGAACTCCAAATACTTTAGACCAGAAGAGAAATACCTCCCTTCACATAATAATCAAAACATTAAATGTACAAAACAAAGAAAAAATGCTAAAAGCGGTAAGGGAAAAAGGTAAAGTAACATATAAAGGACGACCTATAAGAATTACACCAGACTTCTCACCAGAGACTATAAAAGCCAGAAGATCCGGGATGGATATCATACAGAACCTAAGAGAACACAAATGCCAGCCCAGACTACTATACCCAACAAAACTTTCAATCAATATTGATGGAGAAACCAAAATATTCCATGATAAAATCAAATTTGCACAATATCTTTACACAAATTCAGCACTTCAAAGGATAATTGGAGGAAAACTCCAACACAAGGAGGGAAACTACAACCTAGAAAAAGCAAGAAAGTAATCTTCCAACAACCCTAAAAGAAGACCCCTACACAAACATAACTCCAACTCCAATAATAACAAAAATAAGAGGAAACAATATTCATTATTCCTTAATATCTCTTAATATCAATGGACTCAACTCTCCAATAAAAAGACATAGACTATCAGACTGGATACATAAACACAACCCAGAATTTGCTGCATACAGGAAACACACCTCTGTGAAAAAGACAAACACTACCTCAGAGTAAAAAGATGGAATACAATCTTACAAGCAAATAGTCCCAAGAAACAAGCTCGAGTAGCTATTCTAGTATCTAATAAAATCAATTTTCAACCAATAGTAATCAAAAAAAGATAAAGAAGGACACTTCATATTCATCAAAGGAAAAGTGTACTAAGAGGAGCTTGCAATTCTGAACATCTATGCTCCAAATGCAAGGGCAACCACATACATAAAAGAAACTTTAATAAAACTTAAAGCATACATTACACCCCACTCAATAATAGTGGGAGATTTCAACACCCCACTCTCAGCTATGGACAGATCATGGAAACAGAAACTAAATCGAGACACAATGAAATTAACAGAAGTTATGAACCAATTGGACTTAACTGACATTTATAGAACATTTCATCCTAAAACAAAAGAATATACCTTTTTCTCAGCACCTCATGGTACCTTCTCCAAATAGACCATATAATTGGTCACAAAACAAGCCTCAACAGATACAAAAAGACTGAAATAATACCTTGTACACTATCAGACCACCATGGATTAAGACTCGTCTTTGACATGGACAAAAACAACGGAAAGCCCACATACACATGGAAACTGAACAATGCTCTACTCAATGATAACTTGGTCAAGGAAGAAATAAAGAAAGAAATTAAAGACTTTTTAGATTTAAATGAAAATGAGAACACTTCATATCAAAATTTGTGGGACTCCCTGAAAGCAGTACTGAGAGGAAAAATCATAGCTCTAAGTGCCCACAAAAAGAAAAATGGAAAGAGTGTACATTAACAACTTGACAGCACACCTGAAAGGGTTAGAACAAAAAGAAGCTAATATACCCAAGAGGAGTAGACAGCAGGAAATAATCAAACTCAGGGCTGTAATTAACCAAGTTGAAACAGAAAGAACTATACAAAATATCAACAAAACCAGGAGCTGGTTCTTTGAGAAAATCAACAAGATAGACAAACCCTTAGCCAGACTAACCAAAGGGTGCAGAGACAGTACTCAAATCAATAAAATTAGAACTGAAAAGGAGACATTTCAACAGAAACAGAGTAAATTAAAAAAAATGTTAGATCCTACTACAAAGGCCTATACTCAACAAAATTGGAAAATCTGGATGAAATGGACAGCTTTCTAGATAGATACCAGGTACCAAAGTTAAACGAGGAGCAGATAAACCATCTAATCAGTCCTATAACCCCTAAAGAAATAGAAGCAGTCATCAAAAATCTCCCCACCAAAAAAGTCCGAGTCCAGATGGTTTTAATGTAGAATTCTACCAGACCTTCCAGGAAGACCTAATACCAATTCTCTTCAAACTATTCCACAGAATAGAAACAGAAGGAACAATACTCAATTCGTTGTATGAAGCTATAATTACGCTCATACCAAAGCCTCACAAAGACCCAACAAAGAAAGAGGACTACAGACCAATCTTTCTTATGAATATTGATGCAAAAATACTCAATAAAATTCTCGCAAACCGAATCCAAGAACACATCAAAGCAATCATCCATCATGATCAAGTAGGCTTTATCCCAGGAATGCAGGGTTGGTTCAATATTCGAAAATCCATCAATGTAATCCACTACATAAATAAACTCAAAGAAAAAAATCACATGATCATCTCCCTGGATGCTGAGAAAGCATTTGACAAAACTCGACATCCCTTCATGTTAAAAGTCATAGAAAGAGCAGGAATTCAATGTCCATACCTAAACATAGTAAAAGCAATATACAGCAAGCCAGTAGCCAACATCAAAGTAAATGGAGAAAAACTTGAAGCAATCCCACTAAGATCAGGGACTAGACAAGGCTGTCCACTCTCACCCTACCTATTCAATATAGTACTTGAAGTCTCAGCTAGAGTGATTAGACAACAAAAGGAAGTCAAAGGGATACAAATAGGAAAAGAAGAAGTCAAAATTTCACTATTTGCAGATGATATGATAGTATACTTAAGTGACCCAAAAATTTCCATCAGAGAACTCCTAAACCTGATAAACAACTTCAATAAAGTGGCTGGATATAAAATCAACTCAAACAAATCAGTAGCCTTCCTATACTCAAATAAGAAAGAGGCTGAGAAAGTCTCTGAAGAAAGAAGTAGAAGAAGACCTCAGAAGATGGAAAGATCTCCCATGCTCATGGATTGGCAGTATTAATTTAGTTAAAATGGCCATCTTGCCAAAAGCAATCTATAGATTCAATGCAATCCCCATCAAAATTCCAAATCAATTCTTCATAGAGATAGAAAGAGCAATTTGCAAATTTATTTGGAACAACAAAAAACCCGGGATAGCGAGAACTGTTCTCAAGGACAAGAGAACTTCGGGGGGAATCACCATCCCTGACCTCAAACTGTACTACAGGGCAATAGTAATAAAAACTGCATGGTATTTGTACAGATACAGGCAGGAGGATCAATGGAATAGAATTGAAGACCCAGAAATGAGCCCACATACCTATGGTCAGTTGATCTTTGACAAAGGAGCTAAAACCATCCAGTGGGAAAAAGACAGCATTTTTAGCAAATGGTGCTGGTTCAACTGGAGGTCTACATGTAAAAAAATGCAAATCGATCCATGCTTATGTCCTTGTACAAAGCTCAAATCCAAGTGGATAAAAGTTCTTCACTTAAAACCAGATACACTGAAACTAATAGAAGAGAAGTCGGGGAAGACCCTCGAATACCTAGGCACAGGGGAAAAGTTTCTGAACAGAACTCCAATGGCTTATGCTCTAAGATCAAGAATTGACAAATGGGACCTCATAAAAGTGCAAAGCTTCTGTAAGGCAAAGAACATTGTCAATAAGACAAAACGGCAACCAACAGATTGGGAAAAGATCTTAACCAATCCCACATCCGATAGAGGGCTAATATCCAAGATTTACAGAGAACTCAAGAAATTATACTTCAGAAAACCATATAACCCTATTAAAAAATGGGGAACAGAGCTAAACAAAGAATTCTCAACAGAGGAAGCTTGAATGACTGGGAAGCACCTTAAGAAATGCTCAACATCCTTGGTCATCAGGGAAATGCAAATCAAAACAACCCTGAGATACCACCTCACACCAGTCAGAATGGCTAAGATCAAAAACTCAGGTGATAGTAGATGCTGGCGATGTGGAGAAAGAGGAACACTCCTCCACTGTTGGTGGGATTGCAAGCTGGTACAACCACTCTGGAAATCAATCTGGTGGTTCCTCAGAAAACTGGACATAGCATTACCTGAGGATCCAGCTATACCACTCCTGGGCATAAACCCAAAAGATGCTCCAACATATAACAAGGATATATGATCCACTATGTTCGTAGCAGCCTTATTTATAATAGCCAGAAGCTGGAAAGAACCAAGATGTCCCTCAATGAAAGAATGGATACAAAAAATGTGGTACATCTACACAATGGAGTAATACTCACCTATTAAAAATAATGGATTCGAGAAATTTATAGTTAAATGGATGGATCTAGAAATTACCATCCTGAGTGAGTTAACCCAATCACAAAAAAAACACACATGGTATTTACTCACTGTTAAGTGGATGTTAGCCCAAAAAACTTAGAATAGCGAAGACTCAACCCACAGAAAACGTGAAGCTCATGAAGAAGGAAGACCAAGAGGGGATGCCTCAGTTCTACTTAGAACCAGTAACAAAAATACTCAAGGGAGCAATTATGGAAAGAAAACATGGGACAGAAACTGAAGGAGGAGCCATCAGGGGACCATTCCACCTGGACATCCATCCCATGTACTGTCACCTAAGCTAGACGTTGATGTAGAAGACTGGAAATGCATGCTGTCAAGAACATATTATAGCTGTCTTCTTAGAGATCTGCCAGAGACTGACACATTCAGAAGACGATGCTCACAGCTAACCACTGATATGATCAAGGGTTTCCCAAGGGAGAACTTAGAAGACTGAGGGAGCAGAAAGGGTTTGTGACCCCAAGAGGAAAGCAACAATACCAAACAATCCAGAGCCCCCCCCAGGGTCTGAACCACCGGACCGGGAGCACATAGGGAGGGACCTATGACTCTAGTGGTATATGTAGGGGAGAACGGCCTTGTTGGGCATGGGTGGGAGAGGAGATTCTTGGTCCCATGAAAAACCAACACAGAATGGGGGGAGTGTGAGGGTGAGGAGGGGGTAGTGTGAGGTGGGGGTGGGTGTGGGCACAGCCTCATAGCTGGGATATAAGGAGGGGGGATGGGATAAAGGGTTCCTGGGTGGTGGGGGAAATGGGATAAGAGGATAAAAATTGAAATGTAAATATTATAACCAACTACATAAAAGGGGAGAATAAAGTTGCTAGAACCAACATCTTTAAAAAGAAAATGTCAGCCCTCTAGGAAAAAAAATTTTTTTTCTTGATACTAAAACTTGTCCAGAGAATTGTATGTTGCACAATGCACAGCCTTAGTGTATCTACTCGTCAAGCAAAACGAGCGGACCTATTCAAACCTCCAGTGTCTGGAAGTTCCATCTGGTTGAAGTGAGGACACAGCATTGGAGGCTTATCAATTTGCTCTTCCCCCCCTCCCCTCTTCTGATGTCTCGATGCCCGTAATCAGCTTGAAGAAGTTAAAGAAGAGTCAGCGCCCCTGTTCCCCGGGTTTGGGGACTAAGGTGGTTAATATGGGGCTGTCTCTCTGGGGAATAGCAGTGACTTTGTTGGAACAGGGAGGATATGCTAGGATTTATGGCATAGCCATAACCTATTGGTAGAAATCTGTATAATTTAGTATAAGTTGTAATTTCTTAAATGGTACAAAATTGACTTGGATTTAAAATTTAAGGCTTTCATTGGTATAAGCTTCTCATTGATATGAAAGTGAAATGAATATAGATACTCTCATGGGCATTGTGCCTGTATAACACATTTAGAAATACAAGACTTATACCCAGTCCTTCTTTAACTTTTTTAACTGACTTGGGGTGGTTAGCCTGTGAGTTAAGAGACTATAGCAAATTCATGACTTTGAGTTTATTGTTAGGGTGTTTTCTATATTTTATTTAGAAATAGCTGAGAGGAGATAACAAACAACAGTCCAGGTTACCTTACATGGATAGTTGAATTTCAAAACTTCAGAAATCCATAGAATTGACGTCACAAATATTTCTATATTAATGTTCATCTTGATTAGAGACCTGTCTGCTCCTGACAGCTTCCTGTCTTGGATTCTAAGAAGAAATTGAGCATCCTTGGAGTTACTCCTGTTGTGGTGAGACAGCCACCAGGCAAGAATTGCCTCTCTCCATCTACAGAAAGGACACACTTGCAGAATAGTCGACTGATTATATCTGCCTAGACAGAGTAACCAGCCCTTAATAATTCTGCAGCACTAAAGTCTGTCAGATGAGTTTGGGCCAGAAGGCTGAAGATTTGATGCTCCAACGTTCGGTAGTATAGGGGTTGTCCAGGTGTTCAGTGGTCTCTATAAATTGGCTAAGTTTTAGAAGCTATGCTTAGTGCTTCCCATAAATTCAGTTAATTTAGTCATTCTGGATTTCTGACGGCATTGAAGACCTATAGACTCATAGCCAATCCAGGCTATTTACCTTGAGAGAAAAGACCTGAGCGGAGGGTTCTCAGCTGACATTCATTCTAAAGCCAAGAAAAAGCTAGGTTCAAAACTAAGTGTTCTAGTCAAGAGAGACGGCAGAGGTTCTGGCTAGTCAACAAAAGGATAGACTGGGTATTAAGACTATCTTGTACCTCACTGGTACAAATAGGAATAATTATGCTCTAATTGTATTCTGAGAGAAAAGCTTTATTTTAACAGGAAGGGTAATATGTAGGAGGAGCTAAGGGGAAAGGAGCACCGAGAGGAAAAGATGGAGTAAGGAGAGGAGAAGATGAAGTAGATGAGAAGCTCGGTAGTTAGAGAGAAAAAGAGAGAGAAAAAGAGAGGGGGCATGGAGGCAGAAGTTCATCTGTCTCCGCTAGTCAAAGATAGTTTGCATAGCTAGGTTGGGTATTAGGTTACACTTCTGATTGAGGGTTACCATACTTACAAAGCCCTTGATTAACATTTAAAAAATTGTATAAAAGTCAAATGGAAAAGAGGGGGCACAGGATAGGGGTATTCAGGGGAAGGGAAATGGAAAAAGGGATTGGCATCTGAAATGTAAATAAAATATCCAATAGAAAAAAAGGCCAGTAAATATATTCAAAGTAATTATAAAGGAAAACTTCCCTAAAAAAAGAATGAGGTGTTCATGAATATAAAAGAAGCCTACAGAACTAGAAATAGACTAAACCAGAAAAGAAATTACTCCTGTCACATAATAATAAAAATACCAAATGTACAAAACAAAGAAAAAATACTAAAAGCAGTAAGGGGGAAACCTCATTGTAGAAACCAGTTTTCTTTTTGTACACCAAAAAGAATGAAATTACAAAAATTCCATTTGCAGTAGCATCAAATATAGCATTTTTTTCATAAAATGGTATGTTAGTTTTAACATTAAAAATGATGCAAAGGTTAAATTACTTATTAAAAAAGAAACTTAATTAGATTACATATAATGTCTTATCTTCAAATTTACTGTTCAAAATCTAAGAAGGAAGAGACTCTGATAATGGCCTGTAGACCAATGGGAAAAAATTGAGAGCACAGAAAATTAAACCTGATTTTTGGTCAGTTGGCACTTACAGAAGTACCAAGGCAATTTGGCAAAGCTGGGTAAGGTGCAAAGACCACACTTATATATTGCACTTATATATTGTACACACACACACACACACACACACACACACACACACACACACACACATATATATATATATATATATATATATATATATATATATATATTATTATACTTACAGATTGTAAATATTTACATCACTCCATCCATAAAATTTAGCTCGTGGATGTAAATTTGAGAGCTAGAATAGTGAAACTTGAAGTTGTGAAAAAAAGAAAATTTTTATGATTTTGTGTCAGAAAAAGTCCTTAGATGTGCCACTGAACCTTGATTTTCAAATGAATAGCCTAGTAGTGTTTGGACTGGCAAGCTAAGCTCACTGGTGTGATAGTGGCATAAATGACCTGGATTTAATACTCACTCTAAAAGATGGAATCCATTTCTGATATTGTTAACTAGGCCAAAACATTCTGACTGCCATGGTCATAGATATAGGGGAGACCTAATACTATTATTTTTCAGTAAGATCATTTTACTAAATTTTCCCTTAAGTTCCAATCTTTATACTCATAGATTAGTGTATCTCTCAGCCCTCAGAGAAGGAATTTCCTTTTGCAGATGGGGATTAATACAGAGAACCATAGCTATTGAGTATTTACAATCAATACCATTCATTTTCCTCCCAAGATTTTGGTATTACTGAGTAGAGGACAGATGGACTGTAAGCAGTAGATAGTAGACATCTACAGTAGGGTTTTAATTTTATTTCATTTTTATTTTTTTATTGGACATTTTATTTTCATTTTGGATATGATCCTCTTTCCCTATCACCCCCCTGGCCCAGGAACACCCTATCACATTCACCTTCTTCCTGCTTCTATGAGGATGTGCCCTCACCCACTCTTCCACTCCCACATCCCCACCCACGAATTCCCCCACACTTGGGCATCCAGGCTTCACTGGACCAAGGACTTCCACTCCATGTCTTTCAAAGCCAGCTTCCCCTACATACACAATTGGAGCCATGGGTTCCTTACTATGTGCTCCCAGCCTGGTGATTTAGACCCTGGGAGCTCTGGTTGGTTGGTATTGTTGCTTTCCCCATGGGGTAGTAAACTCTTTCAGCTCCCTCAGTCTTCTCTCTCACTCCTCCTTGGGGAACCCCATGATCAGTTCAATGGTTAGCTGTGAGCATCTGTCTTTGTATATATTAGGCTTTGACAGACTTCTAAGGAGACAGCTGTCTCAGGCTTTTGTCAGCATGCACTTCCTGGCATCCACATCAGTGTCTGTGTTTGGTGACTGCACAAAGGATGGATACCCAGATGGACTAGTCTCTGAAGGCCCCTCCTTCAGTTTCTGTCCCAAGCTTTGTCTCCATATTTGCTCGCATGAGTACTTTGTTACTCCTTCTAAAAAGGACCAAAGCACCCACACTTTGGTCTTTTTTGTTCAATGGCTTCATATGGTCTGTGAGTTGTATCTTGGATATTGCGAGCTTTGGGAATAATAACCAATAATCAGTTAGTACATACCATGTGTGTTCTTTCATGATTGGGTTACCTCACTCAGGATGATATTTTCTAGTTTAATCCATTGGCCTAAGAATTTCTCAAATTAATTGTTTTTAATATCTGAGAAATATTCTGATGTGTAAATGTATCATATTTTCTGCATCTATCCCTCTGTTGAAAGCATCTGGGTTCTTTCCAGTTTCTTGCTATTATAAATAAGGCTGCTATAAACACAGTGGAGCATATGTCCTTGTTATATGTTGAAGCATCTTCTGGGTGTACACCAAGGAGTAGTATAGCTGGATACTGAGGTAATGCTATGTTCAGTTTTCTGAGGACCCACCAAACTGTTTCCCGGAGTGGTTGTATGAGCTTGCAATCCCACCAACAATGGAGAAGTGTTCCTGTTTCTCCACATCCTCACCAGAACCTGCTATAACCTGTGTTTTTATTCTTAGCCATTCTAACTGGTGTGAGATGGGATCTCAGGGGTTTTTTTTATTTGCTTTTCACTGATGACTAAGGATGCTGAACACTTCTTTAGGTGCTTCTCTGCCAGTCCACTTTCCTCCCTTTATAATTCATTGTTTAGTTGTGTACCCCATTTTTAATAGGGTTATTATTTTTTCTCAAGTCTAATCTCTTGAGTTCTAATATTTACATTTTGGATATTAGCCCTTTATTGTTGTAGGATTGATTGGTAATGATCTTTTCCCAATCTGTTGGTTGCCATGTTGTCCAACTGATATTGTCCTTTTCCTTACAGAAATTTTGCAATTTTATGAGGTCCCATTTGTCAATTCTTGATCTTAGAGCATAAGTCATTGGTGTTTTGTTCAGGAACTTTTCCCCTGTGCCTAGGTATTTGAGAGTCTTCCCACTTTCTCTTCTATTAGTTTCAGTGTATCTGGTTTTATGTGAAGGTCCTTTATCCACTTGGACTTGAGCTTTGTACAAGGAGATAAGAATGGATCAATTTTAATTATTTTACATGCTGACCTCTAGTTGAACCAACACCATTTGTTGAAAATATTTTCCTTTTTCCACTGGATGGTTTTAGCTCCTTTGTCAAAGATCAATTGACCATAGGTGTGTGGGTTCATTTCTAGATCTTCAGTTCTATTCCATTGATCTTCCTGCCTGTCTCTGTACCAATACCATGCAGCTTTTTTTTTTATCACTATTGCTCTGTAGTACTTTTTGAGGTCAGAGATGGTGATTCCCCGAGATGTTTTTTTATTGTTGAGAATAGTTCTCTCTATCTTGGGTTTTTTGTTATTCCAAATGAATTAGCAAATTGCTCTTTCTATCTCTATGAAGAATTGATTAGGAATCTTGATGGAGATTGCATTGAGCCTGTAGATTGCTTTTGGTAAGATCGCCATTTTAACCAAATTAATCCTTCCAAACCAGGAGCATGGGAGATCTTTCCATCTTCTGAGATCTTCTTTGATTTCTTTCTTCGGAGACTTGAAGTTCTTATCATACAGATCTTTCACTTGCTTGGTTAGATTCACTCACTCCAAGATACTTAATATTATTTGTGACTATTGTGAAGGGTGTCATTTTCCTAATTTCTTTTTCAGCCTGCTTATCCTTTGAGGAGAGGAAGGCTACTGATTTGTTTGAGTTGATTTTACATCCAGCCACTTTGCTGAAGTTGTTTACCAGGTTTAGAAGTTCTCTGTTGGACATTTTAGGGTCACATAATTGTACTATCATATCATCTGCAAATAGTGAAATTTTGACTTCTTTCTTTTCTATTTGTATCTCTTTGACTTACTTTTGTTGTCTAATTGCTCTGGCTAGGACTTCCAGTACTATATTGAATAGATAGGGAGAGAGTGAGCAGCCTTGTCTAGTGCCTGATTTTAGTGGGATTGCTTCAAGTTTCTCTCAAGTTTGATGTTGGCTACTGCCTTGCTGTATATTGCTTTTACTATGTTTAGGTATGGGCCTTGAATTCCTGCTCTTTCTAAGACTTTTACCATGAAGGGATGTTGAATTTTTCCACATGTTTTCTGAGCAGGAAAAGTAAGATGATGATCATGTGGTTTTTTTTCTTTGAGTTTGTTTATATAGTGGATTATGTTGATGGATTTCCTAATATTGAACCATCCCTGCTTTCCTGGGATAAAGCCTACTTGATCATGATGGATGATTGTTTTGATGTGCTTTTGGATTGAGTTTGCAGGAATTTTATTGAGTATTTTTGCTTCAATATTCATTAGGGAAATTGTTCTGAAGTTTTCTTTCTTTGTTCTGTCTTTGTGTGGTTTAGGTATGAGTGTAATTGTGACTTCATAGAAAAAATTGGGTAGTGTTTCTTCTGTTTCTATTTTGTGGAATAGTTTGAAGAGAATTGGTATTAGGTCTTCCTTGAAGGTCTGATAGAATTTTGCCCTAAAACCATCTGATCCTGTGCTCTTTTTGGTGGGGCGACTTTTGATGACTGTTGCTATTTCTTTAGAGGTTATGGGACTGTTTAGATGATGTATCTGCTCCCGATTTAACTTTGGTACCTGATATCTGTCTACAAAATTGTCCATTTTGTCCAGATATTCCAGTTTTGTTGAGTATAGGCTTTTGTAGTAGGATCTGGTAGTTCTTTAAATATTTTCAGTCTCTGTTGTTATGTCTCCCTTCGTTTTGGGGGGGTGGTGTTTTTGAGTCAGTGTTTCTCTGTGTAGCCCTGGCTGTCCCAGAACTCATTCTGTATACCAGGCTGGCCTTGAACTCAGAAATCTGCCTGCCTGTGCCTCCCAAGTACTGGGATTAAAGGCATGAGCCACCTCTTCCCGGCATGTTTCCCGTTTCAGTTCTGATTTTATTACTTTGGATACTGTTTCTGTGCCCACTGGTTAATCTGGCTAAGAGTTTATCTATCTTGTTGATTTTCTCATAGAACCAGCTCTTGGTTGTTTTTTTTTTTTTTTTTTTTTGTCTTTGTAAGGTCCTTTTTGTTTCTACTTGGCTGATTTCAGCCCTTATTTTGATTATTTTCTGCCATCTACTTTTCTTGGGAGTATTTGCTTCTTTTTGTTCTAGAGCTTTCAGGTGTGCTGTCAAGTTGTTAGTGTATGTTCTCTCCAGTTTCTTTTTGTAGGCACTTAGAGCTATGAGTTTTCCTCTTAGCACTGCTTTCATTGTGTCCCACAAGTTTTGGTATGCTGTGTCCTCATTTTTCTTAAATTCTAAAAAGTCTTTAATTTCTTTCTTTATTTCTTCTTTGACCAAGTCATCATTGAGTAGAACATAATTTAATTTCCAAGTATATTTGGGCATTTCATTGTTTTTGTAATTATTAAAGACAAGTCTTAGTTCATTATGATCTGATAGGATGCAAGGGATTATTTCAATCTTTTTGTTTAGGCTCATTTTGTTGACAGTTATATGGTTTATTTTGTAGAAGGTAGCATGAGGTGCTGAGATAAAGGTTCATTTTTTGTTGTTTTAGGATGAAATGTTCTATAGATATCTGTTAAATCCATTTGGTTCATTGCTTCTGTTAATTTCACTGTCTCTCTTTAGTTTCTGTTTCCATGATCTGTCCATTGCTGAGATTGTGGTGTTGAAATCTCCCACTATTGTTGTGTGAGGTGCAATGTGTGATTTGAACTTTAGTAAAGTTTCTTTTTTTGCATGTGGTTGGTTTCTGCTGGTTGGTTTCTCCCTCAGGATGAAAGACTGGCTCGCCAGCTGGTGGAGCTAGGCTACCGAGGGACAGGAGAAATCGTGAAAAGGGAAGACTTCGAAGCCAGAAAGGCAGCTATTGATATCGCCAGACAGGCTGAAAGAACACAGAAAAAGTAAGTGTCTACGTTCCACTTCCAGATGTTACATTCTAAGGTGTCTGTAAAAATACAACCTTTCTTGATTATGACAGCCTGGAAGTTCTGCTTGGAGCAGTAAGGCCTGAGACGCCCTAACCTTGAGCCGACAGTCAAGAAGCAACGGAACTGTCGTATGCTTGCAGTAATGCTTTGTGGGAGGAGTTGGACCTACTAATTTGAGAAATATAAATTCCAAAATATGACCATTATGTCAATAAAGTCATGTTATAAAGTAACTCCCTGGGACCAGTTTTATGCATTTACACACGAAAAAGTATGTGACATTTGCCTTAGAAGTCTTTGTCCTTTTGAGGCATATAAACCTTGGTTATAAAGGTTTATATATATATATATATAAACATTGCTTATATTCTTGAACTTCTCAAACACTAATTCATGTAAAGACAGTAACTGTCACTGGCTTTTGTTAATGTGACTACTATAGGTAACATAAAGTTTGCATTGAATAACGTGTATTAAGATGGGTAATTAGGAACCAGGGAGATAGCTCATTAGGTCAAGTGCTTGCTGTAAAAACATGAAGACTTGAGTTAGATCCTCAGAACTTATACGAACAATATGCCATGTGCTGTGCCCATGTAATACCAGTGTTGGGCCGACGGAGACAGGCCCGATCCCCGAGACTTACTGCCTAGTCAGCTTATCCTAATTCCCGAGTCCTAAGCCCATGAGAAACCCAGTCTCACAGAACCAGGTGTGAGCAACTGAAGAACAACATGTAAACTTGCCCTCTGGCATCCACGTGCATATGTCCATATGTGCATGTGCACCTGTATACACATGAGTGCACACTTCTACACACACACACACATATATATACATACATACAAACACACACACACATATATACATACACAAACACTCATATATACATACATACACACATATACATACATACACACACACATATATTCATATATATATATATATTCAAAGATAGGTAATGGGAAAACATTCTTCTAGGCTGAACTGTACAAAACTGGTAAGACAGTTTAAAGGAGTTGGTAAAACAACTGTATTTAATTTTAAAAAGTCCTTAAATTTTAAGTGTTGGAGATGATAACTACTTAGAAAACACTGAATTGTTCTTAGATGCAATCTTTTAAAAACACCTACTCATTATCATTAGAAAATTTTCATATGTTCAGAGATAATTGATTGGACCAGGAAGTGAATGGGTTCTAGGAAAGTATACTTTTAGAAGATCATTCTAGTGGTTATTGTGTTTCTGAACCACCTAATCCTATATTTTAACGCGTGAATATTCAGCAGTATATGCTTTCTATTGTGTCCATAATGCATGACCTCAAGAGGCGTAATAGTAGAGGTACGCATAATGCCTCCCATCAGTGTGACAGTCCTTGCAGTATTTCACAGGACTGGAACCTGCTATTGCTTAAACTGAATACTTGCCTAGACCAGGTTCTTAGGCAGAGGGCCAGTCAGTAGGCTCATAACTTGCAATTTTTTGGATTACGGTCCTCATTTCTTTATCATTTGTCATCAGGAATGGGTGTTTGCTCCAAGAGGTAGTCCGTATTCCTTTTCTTTTGTTCTCTTCCTTGCAATCGTGGCTTGCCCTTTCAATCTTCCTACTCTCTACTGTGAGATCTTCTCTGATCTGACAGGAAAAGTTCTCTCCTTTAGTGACTGTGATGACACTACTGTGATGACAATAGGCCTAGCTAGATGACCCAGACTTATCAATAGTAGGCCTAACTAGATGATCCAGGACTTTCTTCAGGTTTCAGAGTGTAACCTGCATCATATTATGTAAGGTCCGTTTTGGTCTGTGAGGTAACAGATTCCTAGCAATAGGAATGGTCATCCTTGAAGGAAACTTCTACCATTACAGGAAATTCATACAAGCTCAGTGACTTACACACAATTGGCCACTTCAGCCTTCAGCCTTATAATTTGTAACTATGCAAGTTTTATATGTAGGGTTGTGTATGTCTTATAGAAGACAGCAGAGAGACGGACAGAGATATAGAGAATTAATTTACATTCATATGTCCTTTTATAAGATATATAAACTATTTAATTTTTTTTTTTTTTTTGGTTTTTCAAGACAGGGTTTCTCTGTGTAGCCCTGGCTGTCCTGGCACTCACTCTGTAGACCATGCTGGCCTTGAACTCAGAAATCCGCCTACCTCTGCCTCCCAAGTGCTGGGATTAAAGGCGTGCGCCACCACCGCCCAGCTTTTCTTTTTCTTTTTCTTTTTCTTTTTTTTTTTTTTGGATATAAACTATTTCATATTGAGAAGTGTTGGTCATGTTTAAAGTTTAAATTTTGTCCACGTCATATGTCCATTTTGTGACCGACCATCAAAGTAGATTTTTTCTATGTGACGGTCTCTTTAACTGTCTGGAGCTGGAAGTCATCAGGGCACTCAAGTGCCAGTCTGGGAACGGGGAGGCCAGTCCCCACCCAGAGCTTCTAGGACAGGAAGGTCCTTTCATCTGCCATCTCTTCTGGTTGTCTTTGTCATGGATGTGTCCCATATGTTGCTTCCTGTCCCACGTGTTGCTCTTTTCCCTGCAAAATCTACTTTAGTGTTGTTGACAGCATCAGCATAGCCAGCAGAGGGAGGCAGAGAGCCAAGAATATTTGCTTTCGATAACTTGGACATACACTAGAGGTTCTGGTTGTCTACAAACGGTACCAAGTTAGAAACCAGATACAGTGTGCTCACCACGTCTCTACCCTGCAGATGAGATGCTCCGGAATGTCACAGTTCTTCTGGTTTAGCAATCGCAGAGTGGCCATGTGTAGATAGATGTGTTGGAATATTTCATTTATAATAGTTCTTCACAGGAAAAAAGAAGCTGGAGGGATAGAAGTTAAATAAAACGGGAAGGGATATTCTTGTGAGGGGAGTCACAGAAGAAGGAAAAATTTGAAAAAGAATTTTGAATGTTTAATCATGTGCAAATATTCATAGATAGCCACGTGCATTAGGCACTATGCCAGGTTCTGGGACTACAGTAGAGTCCAAAGCTTGCTTACTACTCTCGAGGAGTTTGAAGGCTGGATGAATAAAATTAAATCATTGGTTGGAAAGGAAAATGGAAAACAGCTTGGCAATTTTTCAAAAAAAATTAAATGGATTCTTACCATATGGCCCAGCAATTTTACTCCTAAGATTATTCCCAAGGGAGCTGAAAACATGAGCAGGTAAGTATTCATACAAGGATGCTGAAAGCTGTGTTACTCATGGTCGCTTCAAAGGAGGGGGGGCGCAATCCAAATGCCTAATAACTGATAAACGGCTAAAAATGTGGTATAGAAGTGTAATTGGGCATCATTCAGCTATAAAAGTGTAATGTGTTTTTCTGTGCTCCAGCTCAGAGAAACCATGAGATCAAAGTTGTTAATGAAAGCATATGCACACAGAAGCCCACTGTGCTCTGAGCAAGGTGGCCTCACAGACTCGGGCATTTGGATATTGGTTCCCAGGTGGGGGCACTCTATGTGGAGGCTTAGGAATTGTGGCCTTGTTGGAGGAAATATGGCACTGGGAGTGGGTTCCAACACTGTCATGGGATATGCCCATGTCCTCTCATATCTATTATTATTGTTGTTTTTATTCTTGTTATTATTATTGTCACACATGTCTACCCTCTCACACTGTCGCTGTCTTCATAAACACTGAAGAAGTCTGGGTGTGGAGGCATATACTTGTAGTTCTAGCTATGCAGAAGACAGAGGCAGAAGGGTAGCTTGATCCCACAAGCTTGACAATAACCTGAGCAGTATAATGTGACCCAGTCTCAACACCAAAGTACTAGAACCAGCGACCTAGCTCAGCAAGGTCACTTACCACCGAGACTGATTACATGATATGATCCGTAAAGACCCACATGGCAGAATGGGGAACTGACTCCTGTAAGTTATCTTCTAACCTCCATACAAGGGCCCTGGCATGTACCCCTCCACTACACTGTAAACACATAAAATGTAATAGGAATTAGCCTTCCCCTTCCCCAGTACTGGAGAAGCTATCCTCCTGAGACAGACAGAAATAATGGTTACCTTTCTCTTAGCTGTTGGGCCCCATTTTGGCCCTGGTTTGGGCCTTGAGGACAAACCCGAGCCTGTCTCGAGTTTCTGTGGCCTTGTGGGAGAGCGTTAAGCCTGTCTCTTGTTTTGAGACCTATCTCAGTCATTTCAGACCTATAACAGTCATTTAACACTGTTAATTTAGACTCTTGGGAAGTAAGACTCCCACCATATCTCTAGTTTACTTTCTGTGTCATGATTGCTGTTCAGAACAGGAGCCCTCAGCTCAGTGCTCCTGCCTGTAGACCTCAGGTCTGCCATCATGGACTCTCACTGTCTGAATCTGTAAGACCAAATAAACACTTGCCTTGGTCATAGTGTTTTATCACAGCAATAGAAAAGCAACAAATACAAACCATAAATTGTATAATTTAACTTACGGAAGATGCCCAGAATAGGTGAATCCACGGGACAAGTAAACTCATAGTTGTCAAAGGACTGGATGAAGGATTACAGATGGCTGCTAACGTAAGTGAGGTACCTTTTGTGAGGGATAAAATATGCAAATAGGAATGACAATATTTGCAGTATTTTTAAAATACATTCAAAGCTACTGAGTCATGCGCACACAAACTGAAAACCTATATAGTATCATTTAATTTTATGTGTATGAATGTTTCTGCCTACATGTATACCCGTGTACTGTGTGCATGCCTGGTACTCATGGAGGCCAGGAAAAGGTGTTAGGTCCCCTGTAACAAATTACAGATTGTTATAAACCTTCCTATGGATGCTGGGAAGGTACCTAGTGCTTTTAACCACCGATCTATCTCTCTAGGACACTTACCACACATATTTATATCAATAAACAGGTAATTAGGAAACTACCATATGACCCAGTCTATCACCTCTGGGCATATAACCAAAGATTTTATTATGCCACAGAAGCACCTGCATATCCACATCACGATAGGTAGGGAATGGAATCAGCATAGCTGTCCACTAAATACGAATGGGAAATAAAAGCATGGTACAGATGTGCAGTGGAATTCTGTTCATGTGTAAGGAAAAGTGAAATCGAAATTTCAGATGAACGGATGAAACTGGAAAAATGATAATACAGAGAGAGTAAGGCAGTTCCAGAAGGACCCACTACACGAGGGGTCCTAACTCCCTCTTTAGTTCTCTTGACTTAACTCCAGGTGTTCCTGGAAGCTGTGAAACTGGAAAGGGGACAGAACTATCTTCAAGAAGGGTAGACAGTGGAGCACAGGTGAAAGAAATGTGGAGAAGGAACTGTGGTGGTTGAAAGCTTTAAGCAGGGAAGGCATGAGAGAGTGGGGGATGAGAGTATGGGAAGGAGTCACCAAAACCAAGAGGGAATGGAGGTCTCACATTACATCCCTTACATTGCTCCTCCACAGAACACAAGAGATGTGGAAATGAGTTGTCCCACTTGGCCAGAGAACGCTGATCTAGAAACAGTGGGTTACTAGGCAATTCTCTGTCCCAGGTGTGAGATACCTTCACAGGAGTTGGTCAGGGAGCCAGAGGCCCCAAAGAAGCTCTTTTCCCATGTTATTGAGACAAAGTCTTAGTACATTGCCCAGACTGGACTCTTGTGCAGTAGAAATTATTCAATCCCAACTTGAGGTTTCTGCTCCGCCGTTACACCATATAGTTCTCAGATAAAAAACAGACTCAACCTTTATATTTACAATAAGCCCTAATCAGCACAAGAGCTGGGCAGATACGACTTTTTATGTTGTTGAGTTCTACTTCCTATCAGTAACCCTGAGTTACTACTTACTGTGTTTCATCTGGACCACTCTTAACTCCAACTGACCACCCACTGGGATACATTCTCTTTACTCCTAACCCTTGGTGGCTTCTCCTTCCTCCTCCTGTCTTCTTTAGCCCCCTCATGGTTCTTCTCTGACCCCAAGCCCTCAAAACCTAAACCCCACCTATGTCTCTTCTGCCAAGCTATTGGCTGCCAACATCATTATTTACCAGTTGGAAATAACTTGGGGGCAGTGTCACAGGAGCTATGTGCAGGCTCCAGGTCTCGGGATCCTGCACTTAGAATTACAGTAGATAGTAAAAGAAAAAGCCTCAGCACACTGGAGTGGTAGTAGAGACACACACCATCATGCCTGACTAGACTTGCATTTTTATTTGTTTATTTATTTATGTGTGTGTGTGTGTGTGTGTGTGTTTATAACTACTGTGCGTATGTGCCTTTACATATGTGTGGAGATCAGACACCACTTTCAGGTGTTGGTTCTCTTCTTCTTCCACCAGGTGGCCACAGGGATCGAACTCAGATTTTCTGGCTTGCAATAATCAGGTGTGTTACATGCTGAGCTGTCCGGCCAATCTTCAAGTAGACTTGCAATTAAATTTTAATCTCTATATTTACATTAATTTTCCAAACATACACTATTATGGCTTTTTTCAATTATTTATCTATTGTCTTTTCTTTTACCTGTGAATGTTGAGATTTGTAAATATGCAGACAAATGATGGATATAGTTGTAAAAGTCTTCATTGTGAAAAATGAGACAGTAAACCAATGTGAGTGTTTTTTGTGTGATGGTATGTTAAGTTCTGGTCATATTATAGATATGGTTTGCTGATGTGCCAAACTAGAGAATTCTGTACATATTTTAAGTTATTTTCTGCTCATGGCCATTTTGGTAGTTGTAAATAGTATTATCTCTGTTTTTGAGATGGAAACCTAAACACATGGAGTTTATGGAGTTTATACCTAGAGAGGCCAGAAACAGGATGAAAGCTCAGAGCCTGAGTTCTTACCATCTGCACTCTTTTACTTTGAGTACTAAAATATGGTGATGTTACATGCTACAGCTTCAGAATGTGGGCTCCTCCTTAGAGTCATACGACCAAACCAATGTTTGTGGGAATTGTAGGTACTGAGTCTCTCCTGATGATACTGTCTTGGGACAAGTTGGGATGAGATGCAAGTTTATCTCGGAGAATCTAAGTAATTGGATAATTCACTCTATATAGCAGATGGGACAATGGGGTTTTGATGACTAAGCATCCATGACCTTAGCATGTTTGCTTTCACACACTATTAGGTCAGTTTTGAAAAGGTGCAGGTGTGTTTTGGTAGTTTTCGCTCTGAGTAGTGAATTTGTAACATTAGCAAAAATGTTTTTGCACCTGGAATTGGACAGTGATAACAAACTTTCTCAAGCTAAGAATAAATTAAGACTAACATTTAGTTTTTCTTTCTGTGATTTAAAAATATTTGAATTATAAATAGTTTTGGAAAAACCCACAGCAATAAATAAATAAAATTTGTTTACATAGGTGCTGCAAAACCATTTCCTCTAATGGAGATTGCTCCTTGTGAGGAGTTAATAATCTTCAAAAAAAAAAAAAAAAAGAGAGAGAGAGAGAGAGCCTAGAATACAGGAAGTTATTTTTTTGTAGATTCCAAAGTTTTAAAGTGATTCTGATCCTGTAACTTTTCTCTTTGTTCCCACATTACTAAGGGCCAGTTCTGATTTGTTCCTCTGGAGCATAAGCCTCATCTTGAGGTAGACTCCTCAAGCTGGCTGTTCTTTCTGTGTCATGCATTACTATGTATGGAACCTGCTTTTTATTTTGATCCATGTGTAGGGGCTCTCAGTAGAGGTCTCCCCAGAATGTCCATCTGAATTTTGTCCTTCTGAACTGAGTAGACAGGTTTTTGCCAATCGCTGTATCTTTCTTTGAGCTTTCCTTAGCTATGTCATGTCTTGCTCAACTACAGATGCGTTCTGTCTTCTGTCCTTCATCTCTGCCTGATCAGAGGCAGTCATCACACCTGAGAAATTTTTAGGTCACCAATCACAGCTGAATAGATGACTTATTCAGGTGCAAGACTGGCAGTTGATACATGTATAAGATGTATGCTTTTAAAATTTAATTTCTTACCCAGGTAGTGGTGGCATACACTTTTAATCCCAGCACTTGGGAGGTAGAGGCAGGCAGATCTCTGTGAGTTCCAGATCAGCCTGGTCTACAGAGCAAGTTCTAGGACAGGCAGGGCTACACAGAGAAACCTTGCCATGAAACAACAACAACAGAACAAAAATGTAATTTCAGTTGCTATTTCAGTGCTCCTGTGTCAGACTCCGGAGTTAATGGCTTTTAGATACATGTGCAAAGATTTTTATTTGTTTATTCTAGGCATCTAAAATCTTATTTCAAAAGAATTTGTTTCAAATATTTTAAAGAGAATTTCATACATGAGTAATATTTTTACATCATTTCCACTGTTCTGTCTCCCCTCCAAATCCTCTTGTGTCCTCCTCACAGACTCTCGACTGTGTGACCTCTTCTTTAATCTTTGTTGATATACATATATACAATTCAGTGTTGCCTATTGGTACACATTGTTCAGGGCTGACTCTTTCTCTCAGCAGTTAACTACCTGTAGCTTTCATCCAGACTTGGGGATTAGGTCACCTCATGTCACCTTGAAGGTCTTTTTAGGCAGCTGTATTTCTGAGTTTTTATGGGAGCAGCACATATTTCTGTAGTGGGATCGTGACTCCTTTGGCTGTATGCCAAAAGTGGAATAGTTGGATCACATGGTTGGTCTATTCCTAGCCATTGAGGAACCTCCACACTGATTTCCATGGTGGCTGCTCCAGATTGCATCTTCCTCAGCCGTGAATAGATGCTTATCTTTCCTGGCATACATGTTAGAATAGCATCCCTCCCTCCCTCCCTCCCTCCCTCCCTCCCTCCCTCCCTCCCTCC